>JAVKPL010014372.1:0-84717 GCA_032173675.1 Gastrolobium villosum | reverse complement strand
AGCTTGTTTTGGTTCTTCATGATCAAGATAGGAATGTAAGCAAAGGGTGAAAATTAGAAAAGAAAAAGGATCTCACAAAAAGAGAAAAATATGTGCAACAAAAAAAAGAGGAAGACGTTCTATAAGCCACTTTATTTTGTTTCTTGTTCTATTGGTTCTCTTTTCAGGAACATGATTTAAATTGTTCATGTACCAAACTCTTCAAAAAAGAAAAGAAAATAAGAACCTGAATTGCTGCAAATTCGTACGTACAAGCAATTTGATTATTTGCAAAGGTGTGTGCTCAAATGCCCAATATTTGTTCATTTACTTTGTAATTATTTTGTGTGTGCCCTACTTTACTGGTGAAGGGGAAAAAGGGACATTATAGATCACCTGCCTATTCAATTTAAAGACAATAGCCATTCAAAGATAGGTATAAAATTGGGGCTTATCATCTATTATGTAACATGACCTTATAAAATTTTATACACAGACAACATTTTATGGGGCCCGCAGAAAAAAAAAAAAAAAACTTCGGCATGCAAAACGAATCTCTATAACATAACACAATCACTTTTCCTACAACATAACTCTTATAAAACCCATAAAAATTGTAATCTCTCCACTATCCACCGTTTGGCTACCAATCCCCTGAATAAGTTCCAGTTGATACAGAAAAGTAAACTTTTTATTTACACTCCCATTGCATTGGAAAAAAAAGAGAGGAAAACAAAAATCACCCTCAAATTTTAAGAGACCAGAAAATACGGTTTGGACCATAATTGATAAGTCACATACATACTAGGGCAACCTTCAAAAAAAACATACCCACTTGTAAATGCACGGTTCTTTTAAAATATAATCTAACTTTTACAGTCTTTCGATAAAAAGAAGCAAGCTAAAAGGCTTCGATAATCTATTCACTATTCTAGGTTATCGCCCAATGAGGTTCATATGCATGACCTTTGGGCTTTGATCACCCATAAATAATTATGAATATATGTTATCTCAGATGCAAGTTATGCATGTATTATGGATCCCACGTTCAAGCCTGGCCCATAAAACATTACAAGTTCAGCTACTATTTGAATATAGAAGCTTTTACCAACAGAATTATGCATTCAAACTCAATTAAGTGAAGGACGATCCTAGTTTCACATATCATAATTAAGGCAACTCAACCAAACCATAAATGAGCCTTAAAAATGCCTCTCGTCCCTTTCTTGATCTGATTTGTGTGATTGTTGTCTAATGAGTTTGGGCAAGCATAGTCATGCCTTTGAATCTTGGACTTTTGGTTTTACTGGAGAGCCAAGTGTTACATGATCAAAGTTTGTAAAAATGTTTTAGCTTTTGATTTTGATGGCCAACTTTCAGATTCCAATTTTACTAAATTCCTTGTGTAGAAAATTCATTTATCTTTGTCTATGTTGCACCCACACTATTATGGACTCATATATGAGGCCTATTTATTACCAGGCCCAACAAGGGGCAATCCAAATATAAATATGATATAATTAAAGAAGGATATTCATCAAAGATATCAATCATAATACGACATCGTTAAACATGGGCTTGGGCTGCTAGAAGAGGCACAAAAGGTCCAGAATCCAATACCTACATGTAAGCTCTAAAAATAGGAGGTAAAGCCTACATGTATGATTATTCTCTCTCTATTATTGTTATGTTGTCACTGTGCTCACACACCACCCATTTGGCGAAAGCTGTCTTTTATTCTTTGTGCATAGTAATCTGCTAAACTCAAGGATATCTAACTCATAGATACCTTAAAGAGAGCGCCTAGATTCAAAAGTAATTCACTTGCCTATTGGGCTAAACATCTCCATCTTCAAGATAGAACATTGGCGCTGACTGTGGGGAACATTAAATTCGGATTCCCACGACACATAATGGTTCATACAAGGAGTAGCGGTCAGTTGCCACCATAGCCAAATATGTCCTCGAATCCTATTTTGGTGTAGGTGAATCAATTGCAAAATCAGCTTGAGCATGAGGCCAATTATGATGTTGTTCACGTGAGTGAGGATGTCTCGGACACAGCCTCTACACCTGCGCCAGCACATAATCCTCAAAACCAAATCGTAGTTCCTCATCATCAGCTTGCAAATGAGGCTGCCCATGTTGCACTTGCTGCATATCCAGACACCAGCCTTTGACAAATCGCGTTTATTGTGATCTTAAGGTGGATGGAGGAGATGGAAAACCGTAATCATCTTTAGCGAGAGGAAGATATGAGAAGGTTTCAAGAGATGGAGAAACATAATAATCTTCAGCGAGAGGAAGATGTTAGAAGATTTCAAGAGATGGAGGGGCGTTTGATGCAAATAAGGGATCTAGGACGCGATGGAGACCAAATCCGAGATGGAGAGAACGGTAGAAGAGAAACTCAGAGAGGTTCGTCAACTCCGGAATATTAATGATCAAGGTTGGGATTGCTGAAGTACAAGCTATGGCTAATATTGGTGGGATTTCAAATCCTAATAATCAGATCCGAGTTGAGAACACTACAGCCTAGACAATAATCACAATATGAATATGATAATTCCTACCCGGAATGCTGGATTACGAAGGAATGTGAAGATCAACCGGGGTGATATGCATCACAATCGGGATACCCAATGTCAATATAACCGGAATCATATTCAAGGTCGTGTTGAAGCTAGTGCATACAAGAGGAAATATAGTAAGGGACAATACAATAATAGTCCCTTCACTGGTGAAATTCTTAATGCTCCGTTTCTAGAGGAATTTGACTCACACACTTGTCGAAGCATAATGGAAGCCAGGATCCATAGGTCCATATAGATGCTTTTGATAATCATATGTATATCAGAGAGATTGATGAGCCTATTATATCCTAGATATTTGCTACAACTCTGATTGGAGCTGCGTAGACATGGTTCTCAACTTTGCCTGCTAATACAATTGGATTTTTTGAAGATTTTGGAGAGAAATTTTTATTTAATTTTGCAACGAGCAAGAAACATCCGAAATTCGAGTTTGCACTCGAAAAAATTCGACAGCAATCTAGAGAGACATTCCAGAAATATTTGAACCGTTTTAAAGATGCGGCATTACAAGTTCAGGGTTTACAATAAAATGTTCATGTGTATTTGATTATGGCCGATTTGGACGGAGAATCTTGGTTGGAAAAATCAATATATAAAGATCCAGTGAAAACACTAGAAGAATTCAGAGCTTAGTCAAAGAAGTACTTAGAGCTTGAGCAAATAGAGATCGCAAATGGAGATCGCAAATGCATCATGAGAGGAAAATAGAAATAAGAGTCCGAAAAGGAAAAGTCCAGCTCCAAAGGAAAGAGAACGGCCAGGGAATAAGAAGAAAGAATTCTGAGGAAGAAACTCGGATGACAGATTCCGGGTAGGGAGGTATGAAAAATATACTCCCTTAAATGTACTCGGTCTTAAATATGGAGAGAAGTAACAATGATTGAGATGAAGAAAATAGAGCGACCTCGGCTTGTATTCAACAAAGGAGGCTTGGATTAATCCTGGTTTTATGCATTTCATAATGGACCTAGGCACACTACAGATCAGTGCTGGGACCTTAGAGACGATGTGGAAAAATTCATTAGAGATGAAAAGTTGGGTCAATACATAATTAAGACTCAGGGATGGAAAAATAATAAGAGAAAATCCAGGGGCCAAAGTAAAAACAAGAGCCCGATTCTTGAAAATAAAAAGAAAGAAGATAAAGGAAAGACGGAAGATTTCAATGATGATGAATTCCCGGAAGTTGAGTTTGACTGTAATGTAATTAGCGGAACTCTTGGCAGAGGTGGAGATGCTGTAAGTGCAAGGAGAAAATATCTCAGAAAGGTGCTTTTGGTTAGGGATCGACCAAAGTTTAAGGAAGATCCCAGCAAACCAGATGCTCCTTTATTATACTTTACCAAAGAAGATTTGAAAGACGTAGTACTAGGACATGAAGATGGCTTGGTTATTACGGGAACTTTGGTGAACTGTCGAGTTAAGAAAATCTTCGTAGACGCCGGCAGCTGTGATGATATTATCCTTTGGGATGCTTTCAAGAGGATGAACTTGGATGAAGAATACCTCAAGCCATGTAAGACTACACTGATAGCCTTTAATAGGGAAAATATAGCCCCTAAGGGATATATAGATCTCAGATTAACTTTGGGAACGAAAGAAGCATTTAAGTCGGAACGAGTAAGGTTCATTGTATCCGACTTCCTCTCTCCATACAATGTAATCTTTGGAAGGCCAACTCTTCATAAATGGGATATGCTAGTTTCCACTAAGATTCAAAAGTTGAAGATGGTGAACAATAAGAATGAAGTCATAACTATTCAGGGGGATTAAAAGGAGTCAAAATAATGTTATTTTGAGGCCGTTAAAGAAAATGAAGGAGGAAATTTAACTCCATCTTGGATTCGTCCAGGGGATAAAGCTGGGAAGCAGATGACCTCTCAGCGTCCAAGCAAACCAGTTAACATGGTTGAATTGGATGAGAGAAGAAGCTATCATCCCAAGACCTGGGCCAAATAGTGAGTTGGAAGATCTTTGTAAGAATTTGCTCCGTTAAACTAGGAATTTAAATAATTTAATTATGATTTTAAGAAATAATTCCGTAAACGACTTTGGATAAATATAGAAAGATTAGAATAATTATCGAGAATGTCAAATAAAGTTTAAATCTCTTTTCTGAGGAAAAGTGCGGATACTAATTCTACTTCATGGTATAAATGCGTACAGATGAAGTATTCCAAAAAATTGTAATAAAAATACAAATATTCATAGAAAAATATCTAGGTCAAGGATAACAAGTTTGGAGTAAAAATAATGAGCGGTGATGTCAGAATTAATACTGGCTATTATAAAATGCGTACCGACAAAGTGTTTTGAAAAATTATAATAAAAATATGATAATTCCTAGAAAAATGCCTGTGTTAAGAATATAAATTTTAGAGTTAAACAAAGAGCAGAACTAATTAAACTAATACTGTTAGTTTAAGTGAGTGCACCTATATAAGTTAAGGGCCCTAAACCCTAAGTCATTTTTCAGACCCCAATGCTGATCTTCATGGCTGTGATGTTGGTTTCTTCATTGTGCCATTGTCTTCCTTCCAAAAGCTTGTGACTTTCTCACCAAATATCATCAAGTCTTCATCTTTCTCTATTCCTATGCCATAGAATCATCATCAATCTTTTTTATGCTTGAGTTATTTTGAAGAAAAACACTACTCGGGCAATTTAATTTCTATTTTGGGGCAAGGGTAGAGAGCCACCATCTTTCTTCTTGTTTGAGAGTTATTTTCCGCACTTGGGAGATTCAAGGAACCAAACTTGAAGAGGAAGAACCAACCATTCCCTGTGATTTTCGTGCACCATTTGGGCAGTGGCTTGGAGCATCTTCAAAGCCCTCAAAGTTCCCTCATATATATGTTTTTGAAAGCCCTAAGAGAACCTATCATCATTTTCTTTGTAATTTCAGGAAAAAAGCGTGTTTTGAGTCTTTTAAAAAGGGGAACTTTGATGATTCAAGTAAAAGGTTGTTAATCTAAGTGTAACATGGTAGTTTGAACTTCTGTTTGTTGGTAAATCGAAGTCGGGAACCTTGGGAAGTCATTGGAACTCAAATTATGCAGAAAAATATGCATTTTCGCGTTTCTGCACAAGTGGTAATCGATTACTTTAGAGCGGTAATCGATTACCATGAAAGGTAATCAATTACCCCCTGTATGATAATCGATTATCTAGTGCAAATGTGACAGCAACGCACCAGTTTGGTAAAATCACGATATCTCGAGTTACAAAGCTCTAAATTGAGTGAGATTTGGACCTATGTGAAGCTAACATATAGAGATACAACTATGTAAAATCTCATAGCCATTGGATAAGTGGTTTGATCGCAGTGTTATTTTTAAGTAGCGACTTGGTTGCTGGAAATTCAGTTTGCAGCAATCACTTTGCGAAAAACATAACTGGAGTTATACAACTTCAAATGAGACATAAAATATGTCGTTGGAAAGCTTCGAATTTATAGTTTAACATATTAAAATCTTAAAATTTTTGGTCAAGATTTGCAACTGCGGTTTTAAAAATGGTAAAGACAATTTGTGCTTAAGGGCTTTGGGAGAAGCCTGCTGCTGTAAGCGAAACGAAAAAGAAATAATGTTCCTTTTAATATGAAAAGCTAGGGTATGTGTATTGATAGTATTAATGTTATGAAAATATATCTATGAACTTGCTGGACACTGTTATTACTTGTGACCCTTTTGACACTGAGTCGTCGAGGGAGGGTTTAGCTTGACAGGTAAGCTTTTGGTCCTCAGATTTATCCATTGTTTGTTCCACAAACTCCATGGGAGGATAGTTTGATGTGCATGGTATGATTTTTTGAAAATATTCATGCCTTGATATTTATCTAATATATGTGGATATACTTGTTGATGTAATGTATGGATGTGATGTTGATTACTTACACGATCAAGCTGCGACCCTGGTGTGTAAGACAATTGATATTCATATGATATATGTGGATATATTTATTGATGTAATGTATGGATGTGATGTTGATTACTTAGACGATCAGGTCGCGACCTTGGTGTGTAAGGCATAAGGTTGCGACCCTTGTGTTTAGATAGGTCACAGACGTGTGTAAATCCTATCCCGTTCCCTGGCCAGTTGAACCGCACTTACATACATCACATGATATATAGTGAGATATATGATTATATGAGGATCAGATTATTTTACCATGATGATACTGCATTGTGCACCTATTTTGTATACTGCATTGTTTAGTACTATAAATGGCCCGGTATAGCCATTTCCCTTATCTTGTTATTAGTTTCTTTCTTTATATACTATCTGCATTGTTTTAGAACTTATATTATACCTGTAAGTGAGCTTGGGGTGGAGGACCCTTTATCTTAATGAGATTTTTGTTAGAAATCTCACCCCTTTTTAGGGCACATTTTCAAGAGATGACGTTCGTGAGACGGACACTGATAGAGGCAAGAGGCCAACATAGAGATTACATTATTGTTATAAGTCATGCATATTATGATTATTCATTCTTTCATGATGAGACTTGATTATGACTAGACTGGATGGTTTTTGTTGTTATTTGAGGTGAGCATAGGGGTTGTCTATGCCACTATTAAATAACCTGTTTATTTGTATTGTAGCACCATGAGTTATGGATGCTTTTGAATTGTTATTTATGAGTACGAGGTATTTCAGATTTATTTCAGTGTTGCAATTACATAATGATTGTTATTAAAAGAAAAAGTTAATCCACCATAAAGATTAGCCTTGTTTATTTATATAAAACAGTATATTGCTTCCGCGATTAATTATCGCAAGCTGCGCCTTAAATACCATTTATATGTTAATACACCAGCTGTAGACGAGGTGTTACAATCTTATTCTAGGGTATAAGCCTGGACAGTTTACCAAAACTGGTGAAACTATTAACTCGGAGGTAAAAGTCGGGTTAATAGAATTTTTGAAGAAGAACAAGGATGTTTTTGCATGGAAGTCATCCGAGATTACTGGAATTGATCTTAAACTTTGTTGTCATAAGCTGGCATTGTATCCCGGATCAACCTCAGTTGCATAGAAGAAAAGGAAGCTGGGACCTTAAAGAAGACAAGTGTTGGCGAAACTATAAGAACAATTGAATAAAATTAACAACACATTATGTGTATTTAAGGCCTTGAAGGCCGAATCTTGGATGTGTGTATGTGGGGGTGTTGTGTTGCTTTGCTTGTGACTTGTTGGACAAGTTGATTCATGATCATGTGTGAGTGATCATTGTAGGTTGCTTCCCTCGGACAACATTGTAAGAGGACTGACGCTTGGAGCTTTTGGATTGCTTTTGGCCCTTGACCATAAGAATTTTGGTAAGTGATGATACTTTGTTGTGTGGTTGGTTGGATAACTAATTGAGTTATCTTGTGGCACTATGTAATTTTTGAAATGACCACTTGTTGTAGGCATTTCTTGTTAAAGAGAAAAATTGTGAAGTAACTTGTGATTGAAGCAACCTAGCTTGGGAGCTTCAAAGAGGTAATCCCTTGGTATTGAGGTTAATCCCCGTGTGTGTTCCATCATGCCCAGTAGGGTAATGGATGGAAGCTGTGAATGTAATAATATGTGCTATAACATGATTATGCATTGTGGATGTTGTTTGGTATATATGTGTTTATACCGTATCTCTGACCAGTAAATGATTTTCGTACTTGTTGTGTGGGACTTCCACTGGAGAGGCCTTCATAGAGATTTCCAGTTAGCCAGATGCCATAGAGTCGTTATTCGTTGAGGAGCACTCTAGGAATGTCTCGGGAGTTATAGTTGTGGGTGCCTTGAATTATATCCCTGAAATATATTCTTGGATGTAGACCAGATTGAGATTACTGTATGTCGTATTGCCGTATTATTTTGCATGTTTCATTTATATCTATATTATTGTTGTTGTACATCTGAGTGAGCCATTGGATGGAGTGATCCTCCAGAGTCTTTGGTTTACTGAGATATATTCGTATATCTCTCCCTGCGTTATGGGGCTATATTTTAGGTTCATCTAGTGGAGCCGCAGGAGTGTTGGGCAAGAGGCCCTACGAGTTATTGGAGTGCACCATGCATGTTGCTTATTTTTTATTTTGAGGTTTCATATGGTATGCTAGACTTAGTGCATAAACATGTAGCCTTGCATGAGTGGTATGTACTATGCCTAGGGTTTGTTCATGTAGCATTTTAGTACTGATGTATTTATGATTATTTTGAGCATCATAGTGTAATAGTTATATTCATTAGTGGATTTAAATGTAATTGACATATTGAGGATCTTGTGTAATCAATTATGAATGTATGTGATGGAAGGGAAATAATCCTATTTTAGGTAACGATGTTGTTCAATTATGATAATGCATGTAAATGGAATTATGTGATTGAAATGATAACTTATGGATTAAGTGGTGAATGATAACCTGTGGATTAAACAATGAGTTGAGTAAATGTATATTATGGGTTGTAAGAGTACCAAGGTATATTGAACCTTATGTGCCACCCTTGGTCAATTAGGTATCATTTGGAGATTAGAACACACTTGGAGTAAGTGGGAATTAGTTAAGAAAACAAAGGAGATGTCGTCAAAATTTCTAAGAAAATGATCAGTTTTATGTCCAACTTTGGGAGACCATATCTCCCTCCAAAGATGTCCAAACTAGGCATTCCCTACCTCATTTTCAAGCCTAGAATGTCAACTATACTATCCTAAAATCTGGTGTCATTTAAAGTTGTGTATAGCCCTATAGGTTGAACTGAGTGGAGACTGCCCAAAGCAGGCCTGTGAGGTGCTGGTCTCGGGTTGCATTTTCTAAATTTGATATATCCCCCATTTCTTACTCAAATTAAGTTTATGATATATAAAATTGAAGGTGTAGGTGTCTACTATTACGTATAAAGATTTGAGAGCAATTGAACTTGTAAATCATTAGGAATCGCATAAACATTGAGAGATGTTAAGTGCTCTATTTGAGGTCAGTTGACAGATTTGCTTGTTTGACTTCAAACAACTATAACCAGAGCTAAGCACTTCAACTGAGGCATGTGATACCTCGTTGGATAGGTGGAAGAGTCCAATTTGACATAGTAAAAGATGAGAATTTATTGATGAGTGAATCATGCCCAATTTTAGAAAAATAGAAGCATACTCTTTTTGGCAAAGTTGAAAAAATGGATTTTGTGCTTTGTTGGTTTATGGGAACCTCTTAAAATAAGTGTTGTATGATAAATAGGCATTTGAAATATCACTTCCGCATTTAGATTCAGTTGCGATCACAGTTTTGTATAATTACGTAATATGATTTTTTTTAAATCGCATGCGTCATAAAAAGAAAAAGTTTTTCCATATTTTTAAATAAACTATTGTGATTGTAACTGCGCTTAAATCATAATCAAAGTTAACACACCGGTCCGGTAACGGGATGTTACAGCTGCAGGTTGAACTCGACTTGCTGCACTGGCCGATTTGGTGCCAGCGTAGATGCCACCTCACTCATTTCAAATTGTAGGGAGATAAGAAAATGATGAATATTAAAGAACATCTGCTCTTATGTTAATTTAAGTAGGATGGGTCCCACATGCCACATCACTCATTTCAAAATTATTCAAATCATCCACTTAACCCACTAATCTCCAATTAATTCATCAATTATCCATTAAATAAAAAATTTAACATTCACCAAAGTCTTTTAATCACCCTTGAACAGATGAATCCGGAGTTTCCCGGTAATTCCGTGAAATCACTATTTTACCCCTATTTGTGCACTGTTAGCACGTTTCCCTAAAAATCCTAAAATCCATCAAATTGTATCAATAATCATATTTCTTGGTTTTAAGTACATGTTCTGTTAGTCCAATATTTAGGGGTTATGTTGTCCTTGTTTATTAAAATGATGGTTTAAAGGATTTGAAGTTAAGTTTGAATTCTGTATAAATATGGAATTGTATGGTTTAATATTTTTTAAATTGTGAGCAGTAAAAGAATATAAGAAAAGTTTTATTTAGTCATATAGTTTCAAGATAACTATGTGATATTTACAAGGAGTCATCTCATATTCTAAGTATTATGGTGCACACTTTGTACTGTTAATGGTGTAGTATCTTGTGTGTGGAAATAGGGTGTTACAAGATGCATGATCGTATACTAGTCATGCCACACCAAAACATATAGGTTGATATTTTACAAAACGTGCAATTGTTCCTCTATTCTGTTCATGCATATCTCTATCCCCTCGTATTGGCCTCTTACCATGGGATCTATCTCCAACATCAGATGTGCTTGAAATATGTCCATATAACACGAGGTGAGAATAATCTCAATAAACTCGGGGTTTATGGCGAAGTCTCGACCCACGAGTTCACTTGCTGCGTAACATGTCAAATACAAAATATAGACAACACCATACAACCTTTTTAATAATATAGATATATATTTTACACCATCGCACAATCTTACTCATTTATAATCTTTTACTTTTTAATTGATAACTTAGAGTCTCTCATTTTTTTTGGTAAGCAACTTAGAGTCTCTTTATTCACATTACCAAAACATCCCATATTATTTCAGAAACTCATATGAGTTCACTCATCCGAAATACCAAATACCCAATATGAATTCATCAAAATCCTTAATAATCACAATCACAAAAATACACCAACATACATATATCTATACTCTATAGACTAGCAAGAACCACCCGATGACCAATATCCAAATAGTATATTAAAATACTCATAAAATAGAATTTCAAATACAACACATCAAATATTCCAACCAATTCAACCCGCCAATACAATCATAGAATTAAATCCAACATTCATGTAATCAAAACTATAAGGTTACACATAGATCATTCATGCATAAAAAATCTCAAGAGGAATTCATAAAGTTAAGTTACATTACTAACTTGTTAACTCTACATGCATATTTGATTTTAACCATTTCTTATTGGTTTCTAATTAGTCTTACTTTAACTTAATTTTAGAAATTAATCTAAACATCAAAATAAAATCACTTTGAACCCATGAAATTAACCACACAATTTAATCAAACCATCTAATTCAAGATTTGACCTAATCTTGGTCAATTACCAAACTAACCATAACTTTTATTATAATTACATCTATGTCCTCAAATATATTCCATACTTATACTTGGGTTTTTAAAAAAATATACACATATGAATCATACGTTTAAAATTTTTAAAACAAATTTTTAAAACATACGTTTAAAACAAATTTTTAAAACATACGTCTAGATATCAGTTTAAAACATACGTTTAGAGGTTTTTGAATAATCTATAGCCATAATTAATTAAACATTACTTTCAACTGTTACAATGTTATCTGATACATTATGAATCTTTATTTTTTGAAAAAAATATTTGTTAATGCATAATTTTTTTTATTTTGTTTATTTTTTGAATCAAAATTAATCAAATTTATATAAAAATTCAGACACTAAGTGGTATAAAAATAACTATTAGATTTTTTGTTTATTTTAAATAGCCAAAAAATCAGTATTATTAATAGCATTTAGAAAAGAAAAAAAAGCAATTATTTAATGGAATAAGCATATTCATCATTTGTTGGGAAACCAACTTTTTGAAAAAAATAACATATTTAACGCTCTTTAAAAAAAATTGGATTTAACTTTGTTGGTAACAGAACTTTAATGAGTGGTATAAAAATAAATCTTTTATTTTTTGTTTAATTTAAGCAGCTAAAAATTCAATATTATTAATACCATTTTGAAGAGAAAAAATGATTACTTAATGAAATAAGCATATTCATCATTTGTTGGGAAACCAATTTTTTGAAAAAAATACCATATCCATCGCTGATTGTTTAATTTATTCCAATAAATTGATATTTGAATTGAAAAAAAAAATGTATTTGTTTTTGTTGGTAACATAAGTTTAATGGTATAATTAATATTTTTAATTTGGTTATATAAATTTGTTATTTAATTTATTTATTATACAGAACCTTAAATATATACATGAGGTGTATAAAATCATTAGTTGAATTTAAATTCAAAACATAATGCTCCTATAATGTGCATTCAAATTTGTGACCTCTTTTTTTTCGTAGAGGTTTTTAAAAATATATACACATATGAATCATACGTTTAAAATTTTTTAAACAAAACTTTAAAACATACGTTTAAAACAAATTTTTAAAACATACGTCTAGATATCAGTTTAAAACATACGTTTAGAGGTTTTTGAATAATCTATAGCCATAATTAATTAAACATTACTTTCAAGTGTTACAATGTTATCTGATACATTATGAATCTTTATTTTTTGAAAAAAATATTTTTTAATGCATAAAATTTTGTATTTTGTTTATTTTTTGAATCAAAATTAATTAAATTTATATAAAAATTCAGACACTGAAGTGGTATAAAAATAAATATTAGATTTTTTGTTTATTTTAAATAGCCAAAAAATCAGTATTATTAATAGCATTTAGAAAAGAAAAAAAAAAGCAATTATTTAATGGAATAAGCATATTCATCATTTGTTGGGAAACCAACTTTTTGAAAAAAATACCATATTTAACGCTCTTTAAAAAAAATTGGATTTAATTTTGTTGGTAACAGAACTTTAATGAATGGTATAAAAATAAATCTTTTATTTTTTGTTTAATTTAAGCAGCTAAAAATTCAGTATTATTAATACCATTTTGAGAAAAAAAAGTGATTACTTTATAAAATAAGCATATTCATCATTTGTTGGGAAACCAATTTTTTGAAAAAAATATCATATCCAACGCTGATTGTTTAATTTATTCCAATAAATCGATATTTGAATTGAAAAAAAATGTATTTGTTTTTGTTGGTAACAGAAGTTTAATGGTATAATTAATATTTTTAATTTGGTTATATAATTTTGTTATTTAATTTATTTATTATACATAACCTTAAATATATACATGAGGTGTATAAAATCATTAGTTGAATTTAAATTCAAAAATGTATTTATACAATATTACAACGAGGAATGCTTTATGACTCAATTTTTTTTTTTTTTTTTTTATATTATCCAATAACTCAACTAGTTTCATTCAAGTTGGGTAGAACTATGACTAGCAAATTTTTTCCTAACAAGTTCTAATACAACTATATTCCAGAAACTCAAACTCGAGACATCTAATTAAGCTGAAATAACCCTTTATCAATTGATCCATCGTGGTAAAATTATTACTCTACTTGCATTGGAGATAATAGCTATTAGATGTAACTGAAATTAATGGAGAGTGTAATGTGTATAACACTATAAAACAATGTGCTTCCAACTTTTAGAATTGCTTTGAAATTTGAGGCCAAAAGGGATGAATCAAAAACTATAAATTTAATCAGAATACAATTCCTTGTCCTAGCTAGAACAAAAACACTTCATTAACAGTTGTAGATAAAAAAATAATAATTGTTGATAAAAAATTAATATAACTTTTCTGTAAATACAACTCAACCTATAACCTCACGCAAACTATTCAAATTCCTCATAGTTAGACAACACGTAGTGGCTCAAAGGCTTAGAAGCATACAACTCTTGGTGGTGAAAAATGAAAAGAGTGACAAGAGGAAAGAGGGTACGTAAAGAAAGGCATGCAAATGAAGATAAATGGATGGGAAAACAACTTCTACTTTCAAAGGAGAATAGCCATCTTATGCCATAGACACAATTGGTGCGGGTCCCATTTACTTTTTTGAAAGAAAAAAAGAAAAAAGGCTGGACACAAGAATCAACGTGAGAGCTGTAAAAAAATTTTCTTTACAGTGAAATGAGAGGTATAAACCCCATATATATATATATATATATATATATATATATATATATATATATATATATATATATATAGGGAAATCATACTCTTATGTGACATGAGATTCATCTCTCATGTTACTCTCACTTTGAAAGATGTGCCTTTCTTTTTTATAAAAGTTGATGGGCCCACTTTTTTATCTCTTAACATGAGAGAACTTCTCTCATACTACATGAGAGAACTTCTCTCATACTACATGAGAGAACTTCTCTCATACTACATGAGAGAAGTAATCCCCATATATATATTCTTACACCGGTTTAAGAGTTAGAAGTCTTACACTCAATCTTAACCATTGATCCACTTGTATCCAATGGCTCACATTACTAGAAAATCATAGCCCTTAGATATAAGTGGGATCAACAGATAAGATTAAAAGTGTAACTTACACTGATGTAAAATGATCATGGCCCATATATATATATATAGGAAAATCATTTCTGCAGCTGCTTTATGTATAGCAACGACAGGTGTATGGTTATGATTCCCTTCATTTAATGCTTTTATCTTTTGTATGATTATGATTCCCCGCATTTAATGCTTTCAAGTATATATATGACAAGTATTTGATTGCTGCACGTACAACAGCTGCAGAAATGAATCCCCATATATATATATATATATATATATATATATATATATATATATATAGGGCTGGCAAAATGGGCTGAGCCCGTCGGGCTGGCCCGCCCCGCCCACCAAACAGGGCGGGCTGGGTTGAGTTTTTCAACCCACCAGCCCGTCGGGCTCGGCCCGCCAAGCCCCCCCTTTTTTTAGGTTACCCAATTATTATGTAACTTCGTGCCCTAGATTTCTCTGCATGCAAGTGGCTTTTTCGCATTGTTGTGGACTGCTCATATAACACTTTGTTACTTGTTTTATTATTCTGTTTTACCTTGATATGATTTTAATTTTTATTATTATTTCTGGATTGAAAGATGCATATTTATATGTAGATTATTAAACACTGATCTTCTTGGTTTCATAAGCACATTAGGATTTTATGCAGATTTTTATATGCTTTTATGCAAAAAAAAAATGTGTTTTTATGCAGAATTTATTTTTTTGTATTTTATTTTTATATTTTTTATATTTTATATATTTTTTTATTTTAGGTGGGCTGGCCCGTAGCCCGCCAACCCACTCATAAAACGGGCCGGTTTGCTCAATTCAACCCATTTTGTCAAAACAGAATAATGGGTTAGGTGAGAAAAATAAACTTCTGCACTTCACGTGCGTTTTTCTTCTTCTCTGTTAGGGCAAATATGAGCGTTCTGAATGTAAAACAAGGTGGATCTCAGTTTTCTGAATCTGATTCTCGAGATGGCATGCGAAAGAGTATCAAGAGATCCAAGAATGGGGAGGAATTTTCCCCTGATTCATCCAATCGAGGAGCAAGTTTGGGAAATCTGATGGACCGGGTTCCGTCAGGCAAACCCAAGTCGTTCGCGGAGGCTCTTCGATCGGAAGGTGGCTTGTTGGGGGAGGACGATTCTTGGCATGAAGAGCTAGATGATGATAATAGCGAACCCCTGGACCCTAAATTAGGTGTCATAAACGAGCTGGGTTTTCAAACAATATATGGGGAAGACGGCTCAGTCAGGTTTCGCTGCACAAAAGAAGCAAAACAGAGGCTTAGAAGCCCCTGGAAAAATGCAATTATTGTAAAGTTGCTGGGGAAAAAGGTTGGGGTCATGTATATGAAAAATAAGCTGGTCAGCTTATGGGCAAAATCAGGTTCCATCATAGTAGCTGATCTGGGGAATGACTTCTTCTCTGTGAAATTCTCGAGCCTGGAGGATCTTAATCTGGCCTTAAATGGAGGTCCCTGGGTGCTGATGGGTCATTATCTGGCAATAAGAAGATGGGAGCCCTTCTTCAACCCCCATAAAGCAAATATCCATCGTGTGGCTGCGTGGATTCGTCTTCCAGGTATACCTCTTGAGTTTTGTGTTATCCCTGTTTTAAAGATGATTGCAAACTCTGTTGGTAAAGTTCTTAAGATTGATAAAACCACTTCACTGGGTGATAGAGGGAAGTTTGCGAGGGTTTGTGTTGAATTGGACCTCTCTAAACCTTTGAGAGGGGAATTCATATTGGAAGAGGAAGTATTTAAGGTGGAATATGAAGGATTGTACCTGATTTGTCTTCACTGTGGAAAATATGGACATAATTCTGAAAAATGTCCGGATTTTACTAAACCTGCTGAGAGCAGTAACACACAGGAACCAGTTGTTGAAAAAGTGCCACCTATTGCCAACCATGGTGTGGGACCTTGGATGGTAGTGCAAAAGAAAAAATTCCCAAAGAACCAACATCCAAAGAAATCTGAAGGAAAGGCGGATAGAGCTTTTGGAGATGATATCTCCAATAAAAGAGGCTCTAGCCAGGCTAATCAAGAGCCTATGATCAATCCTGGTCCAGCTGTTCCGAAAAATACCAATAGCAATTCAGCTGTGGGAGCTAGAATGAATGTGAACAAGGAGAATGAAGGGGCTACTCCTCTCAAGACTAAGCCTCAGGTTCCAATCAGGAAATCTCCATCAGCTCAGAAAAGGACTGCTGGGAAGTCAATCTATAAGCCTAAATCTTCTGAGAAGACAGAATCCTTTATTTTCACTACTGCTTCTAAGTCAGTAGGGAAAAGCTCTAACTCTGTAGAGCTCCCTTCATCCAGTAATCCCACTAAACTGCGTCCTCAGAATCATGTCAACACGATTCCGGTTTGCCGTCTTGGAAAAGAGCCTATTCTGATTGAGGTAGAGAAGGATCTGTGTGATAAGATTGCTGCTTCTAATCTTAGTGATATGCCTGGTCAAACTACTAGCAGTGATCTATGTATGGAGGATAACAAGCCTTCGGATATGGATACTACTCAATCTAGTAGTGATGTTCAATTGAAAAAAGGGGAACCTCCTGATAAAGAAGGGAAGGATGGAATGGAGATGGAAAAGAATTCAACCATGAATGAAGCTGCTCATATGATAGAGAGTGTTCAGGGGCTCAGTAACCCTGACCATGATCTAGTTATCCAATGAATTGCCTAGTTTGGAATTGTAGGGGTGCTGCAAAGAAATCTTTCAAGACATCCCTAAGTAATTTCGTAAGGAAATATAAGGTTGGCTTGGTTGCTATTTTAGAACCGAGAATTAGTGGGGCTATTGCTCAGAAAAAGATTAAACAGCTGGGTTTCAATAATTTTGAATTAGAGGAAGCTGTGGGTTTCTCAGGTGGTATCTGGATCCTGTGGAAGGAAGATGCTTTCAATATAGAGATAATAGAAAAAAATAGCCAGTTCATTCACATGTATTGCTCGATTAGTTCAGGGAATTCTTTTTTCTTAACTGTGGTCTATGCCAATCCTAGGGAGGATATTCGTGAGGAGCTATGGCCAAATATTAAGAGGATTAGAAACATTGTGGGTGGTCCTTGGGTCATAATGGGAGACTTCAATGAAATTGCTTCAGTTAATGAAAAAAAAGGTGGAGCCCCTGTCAATACTGCTAGATGCCAGAAATTCTCCTCTTTCCTTAATGATTGTAATCTTTTGGATCTCGGCTGTAAAGGTTCTAAGTTTACCTGGAAGGGACCTAAATGGCTTCATCTTGACAGGGTTTTCAAAAGATTAGACAGAGTTTGTGTAAATGCAGATTGGAGAGTTGCTTTTGATGATGCTTATGTGAGATCCTTGCCCAGGCTTAATTCTGATCATAATCCTTTGCTCCTAACCTTGTCTACAAAAGAAAATGGTAAGAAGGATAGGCCTTTCAGATTTCTGGTGGCTTGGCTTGAGCATTCTTCCTTTTCCCACTTTCTCAAATTTGTTTGGAAACCTCATCTTAAAATTAACCAGAGCTTGTATAAACTGGTTAACCCTTTAAAGTCTTGGAATAAAAGGGTGTTTGGGTGTATTCAGATTAGAAAGGAGTTCCTACTTAATAAGTTGCATGAAATTCAACTGAATACCAATAACCACCTGGATCAGTTTAACTCAGACCTAGACAAGGCCCTCCAGGAAGAACTGAACCGAGTGTTGGATCAAGAAGAAGCTCTTTGGTTTCAAAAAGCTAGATGCAATTGGATAAAAGATGGAGATCGGAACACTAGATTTTATCATACGACTACTATCATCAGGAGGGCTAGGAATAAGATCCTAGAATTAAAAAATGATGAAGGTCATCCTGTTAGAGAAGAAGGAAATCTGAAGAAGCTTATTTTAGGGTTTTTCAATAACCTGTTCGCAGAAGAAAACTGTAATAGACCTTGGGCTGTCACTAGTGTTAACTGGCCTGGCCTTGTTGAATCTGATCTGAAGTTGATTAATGAGCCCATAACTGATCTTATGATTAAGGAGGCTTTTTTTTCCATGGGTGGTCTCAAAGCTCCTGGCCCTGATGGATTCCCAGCTCTTTTCTTCCAAAAAAATTGGGATCTCCTGAAGAAGCAAGTGGTAGAGTGTGCCTCTCATATCTGGAAGAATCCAGGTGATGTTAGGGATCTCAATAAAACCTTACTTGTCTTAATTCCAAAACTTGCTAAACCTGAAAGAATTTCTCAATTTCGGCCTATAGCTCTTTGCTCAGTGTTATATAAAGGTATCAGTAAAATTATTGTTGGGAAGCTGAAACCCATTCTAAACAAGCTAATCTCCCCTCACCAAGTCAGCTTCGTTCCCAATAGGCAAATTCAAGACAATATTGTTATTGCTCAGGAGATGGTTCATTCTATGAATAGAATGAAAGGTAAGCGGGGCTTTTTTACTATAAAGATTGATCTCGAAAAAGCCTATGATCGCATGTCCTGGAGTTTCATCCATAAAGTGCTTAAGGAGATTAGTCTTCCTGATCAATTTGTGAATCTCATCATGCATTGCATCTCTACTTCTGAGCTGGAAATCCTTTGGAATGGTGCTAAGTCAGGCAGAATTTCTCCTAGCAGAGGCCTTAGACAAGGGGACCCCATATCTCCCTATATCTTTGTTCTGTGTATGGAGAAGCTGTCTCATTTAATTGCTGACTGCATTAATAGAGAGGAGTGGAAGCCCATGAAAGCTGGAAAAGGTGGTCCAATTATATCTCACCTGCTTTTTGCAGATGATTTGCTTCTTTTCGGTGAAGCTAGCATTAATCAGATCAAGACTATTCTGAACTGTCTTGCAATCTTCGGTGACATGTCGGGGCAAAAGGTTAGTTACCCCAAATCAAACATTTTCTTCTCTAAGAATGTTTCTTCTGAGCTGGCTAATTCTATTGTGGAGATAAGTGGCTTTGCTCATACTAGGAATATTGGCAGATACCTGGGCTATAGAATGAAGCATGGAAGAATAAATAAACTACATTATGGAGAGATCATGGACAGAGTAAATGGGAGACTCCAGGGCTGGAAAAAGAGCTGCTTGTCTATGGCAGGGAGAGTGACATTAGCTAAATCAGTCATTTCAGCTATTCCTATGTTTCATATGCAGAATAGCCTTCTCCCAAAGGGCATCTGTGATGAGATAGAAAGAATTCAAAGGAGCTTTATTTGGGGAGACACTGATAATCATAGGAATCACCATGCGGTAAGGTGGGAGCAGCTCCAGATGGACAAAAAGCAAGGTGGTTTGGGGATCATCAATCTTAGAAAGCAAAATGAAGCTTTCCTGCAAAAATGTGCCTGGAAGTTAATTCAATCCCCTGACCACCTGTGGGCTCAAGTGCTAGTGGCTAAATATGGCAGAAATAAAGAGTTGTTAAAGGAGGTATCTTCTAAACCGTATGATTCTCATTTATGGAAAAGTTTATGCAAAGTCTGGCCAGATATGTTAAGTAACATCTCTTGGCAGATTGGTAATGGGAAGAAGGTTGATTTCTGGAAGGATGATTGGGCTGGTCTCAACACTAGCTTAATTTCGTTAGCAATTGTTCCTCTTTCAGCTGAGACTGTTGATCTCAAAATAAACCATAATTCTTTCTCTTCAGGAGAGGGATGGAATACGCACTTTCTCTTTAACCATTTTAATGAAAGTGTAGTAAACCAGATTATGGCTATTCCTCATCCTGATGGGGAAGCAGGAGAGGATTGTGTTAGCTGGAGAAATTTGCTTCCAGGTCAGTCTATAGTTAAATCGGCTTATAGAAATCTGACCTGTCCTAACTCCCTCTCTAGTGATAGCTGCTGGGACCGGATATGGAGTTGGAAAGGGAAAGAGAGAGTTAAGCTTCTTTTGTGGAAAATGCTCCATGGTAGGATGCTAACTAAAGACTATATCAGCAAATGGAGTGATTCCTCTAATAGCTGCCCCTCTTGTCCTGATCTAGCGGAGACCCTGCTCCATGCTTTTAGAGACTGTAATAAAGCTAAAAAGGTCTGGCTAATACCTTTGTTGCATCCTCTTCCTCCTGGTTTTTTCACCTCAAGCTGTTCCAAAGAGTGGATTATCCTCAATTTGAATATAAAGAATACCCATGCCAAGGACTGGAGGGACTTTTTCTTTACCGTTTGTAATTTCTTATGGTATTGGAGAAATAAAGAGCTTCATGAAGGCTTTGTAAAGAGACCTGAAGACCCTTCTCCTTGTATTGCTGAATCAATTAGAGAGTTAAGGTGTTGTAACAGAAAATGGTTAACAAAAGTTGATCCTATATACCCCCCATCAGATCCTCCCCTGCCTGGATTGCTCCAACTCAAGGTTATTTAAAATTAAATGTTGATGGTGCAGTTTCTAATGAGAGAGCTGCATGTGGGGGATTATTGAGAGACTGGGAGGGGAATTGGGTTTCTGGTTTCTCTGTCTTTATTGGTTCCTGCTCCCCTTTGCAAGCTGAACTCTGGGCTATTTTACATGGGTTGGAGTTTGCTTGGAAATCTGGTTGGAAGAAAATTATTCTTGAATCAGATTCTGCTCAAGCCATTGGCCTTCTTACCATGACTGGTAATGACACTCGAAAGCTACCTCTGGTAACTAAGATTCGAGCTGCTCTCAATAAGGATTGGTCTGTCTTGTTGAAGCATATTTCTAGGACCTGTAATCATTGTGCGGACTGGCTAGCGAAGAAAGCAATGGATGATCCTTTTGGTTTATCCACTATTACATCCCCTCACAGTGAGCTACTTAATCTTCTTACTGCTGATATGCTGGATCCGGGAGTCATCACTCCAGCTGCAAGATGCTGAGTTTGTTTCTTCTGAGTCGATGGTTTTTAGTTTTCTTTCTGTCTTGCTTTTTCCTGTTATTGTTTGTTTTCTTTTTTTTCGTTTTGTCTGTTTCGTGGGGCAATGCCCCATGTATTTACCAAAAAAAAAAAAAAGGAACTCATAGTTACTACATAATTATTTTAATAATATTATTTTTATGCTTAAAATTTCTCTATAATTTTGAAGTAAAGGCCATAATAATTTTTTATACTTTATTGATCTCATTCAATAGAAAATAAGTATTCACGTTATAGACACGATTATATATAGAATCCATCCACAAATAAAAGAAAAAAAGCAATATGAAAATCAAAGTATATATAAGAGAAAAAAATACTCTCTAACAACATGAAAATATATTTTTCCTAATTTTCTACCCATCAATGATAAAATCCTTCATTTTCTCTATTCACCAATGTTGAGCCAAGATTTAATTTTAGCTGGGGCCAATTTTTTTGACAAATCTATTAGGAACAAAATTAAAATTTTCAAAGTAATAAAATTGATGTTATTTTAACAAATAATAAATATTTATTTTAAATTTAAAATATAATATAAAATTAAGTTAGTAAACAAAGTGCAAATTATATATATATATATGAAATTTTCATGTGATTTTTATGAACATTATTTCATGCGATTTTTATGAATAATTTTTTTTTATCTTTTATATTTTAATTTGTTTTGGGCCTATAAACGTTAGTTTGCAACTTGGTAGGCCTTACAGGCCGTATTAGATTTTTTAGTTTTTTATAATAGGTCAGCCCAGACCTATAAATCAAGCCTTTAATAGACTAATAGGCCAGTATGTGCTCTAAATATTTTGCATATACTTAGGCTATCAAAGCCAAAGTCTAACATAATTTGGTCCATTTTACCCTTAGCCGTGGCCTGTGAAGAACATCAACGTATAGGGACAACAAACTTCACAATTAAAAAGAAACATTGAACAATCAGTGACAAATGTCTAAGATCATTTGAATGACATTCGATCCACACAATCATTTAATCAATGTTCATATATTTTAAAAAAATTTAAAAATACAAAAAAAAAACAAATAAGTTGTTAATGAATTTGTACATGAATTTTCATACTCCACATATATACATATATCTTCATTGACTTTTCTCTTTAACAGTTTCCACTGATTAATCGCCAAAATTCTCACCATTATCAATAGCAACTGTTGCCTTACATTAAAATATTTTTTTTTAAATGTAAACGTAAAATAACACTCCATTTTTCAAAAGAAATAAAATCAATAAATACAACCACACACAAAAAAGTTGTAAATAAAAAAAAGGGGCATGAATTTCACTAATGTTAGAAACACCCAATAAATAATTATGGTCAGCAAAGACAAAATTTTTCTCTTTTATAAGGTTCAAAAATATAAATCAATTTCCCCCCTGTGGACAATACAATTACCAATGCATATTCTAAGAACTTGTGTCCATAAAATCTCAGAATAATTGGTTTCCGCGTGATGAGTGTGAGTAAGAAAAAAAAAGTTAGAAAAGCGACCCAAAAGTTTGACACCAGTGTGAGGGTGATTAAGTTGGCGGAAATCAACGGTGATTAAATTGGTTGTAAGGGTGGTAAGCTTTTGTGGTGGTAAGTATATCATTTCCCCATATTTATATATGGCAAAATCCTTTGACACCAGTGTCAAACTTTAAAATTTGACATCAAATTCCAACCGTTGATTTTCGCCAATTAATGATTATTATTTATTGGAAATTAATAATTAATTAAGAAGTTTGATTCCCAATAAATTATAATCGTTGATTGCCAGAAATCAACGGTTACGATTTCGTGTGAAAGGATCTTCACTCTCTCTCTATATATATATATATAGAGAGAGAGAGAGAATGATATTTTGACTGCAAAGTAAAACTTACAAGTCTTACTCTCCATCTTAACTGTTGATTTTCGCTAAGGGTGGTAAGTGAACCATAGACCTTTGGCTCGGCTCGTGAAGGCCTGAGCTTACGTATCTAAAATTAGTTATTGGAATTAGGTTTTGACTTGTATAAAAGCTCGTTTAATAAAAGGCCCCAAGCTCTAATTCAAAAGCTCGGTCTCAGAGCCTCTCAAGCTGACCTAGTATATTAAATTATATATATATATTTATATATGTATATATATACATGTATATATTTTTATCCTTATTTTATATTTTTTATACTACTTGTAATAGTCTTCTCTCTCTTCAATCCATTTCACCTCATTTTATTGGTTAAACAAACTTTTTGAATGATTTTATTCTATATTATGTTCCTTGTATATACAATGAATTTATCAATATTTATGGAATTACTAGTGCTGTTGATTATATATTCTGTTTGGATAAATTTTTATTGTCTTATTTTTTTTTTAAATAGTCTAACAGGCTAAACGAAACTTTCATTTTTTGTAAATAAGTTAGGTCACAAGCCGATAATTATATTCATAACAGGCAACAAGTTTGGCCAAACTAACACATTTAAATACAGACTTAGTCTCTTAAGACCAAAGCTCGGCTCGGCCCGTTAACTCGTACTCTAGAGTCAAAAGAACACTCCTATATATATATATATATGGGAAAAACTACTCTCGTGCTACATGTGATAACTTTCTCTCCTACACACCCTTCGATAACTGTGTCACAATTTTTTTTTACAGATAGTGGAGCCCACAAATTTGTCTCCATGACATGATAACTTATCTCCTTTAACATGAGAAAAATAAAACCATATATATATATATATATATATATATATATATATATATATATATATCAATTAGCTTCCTCGATTTCTAAACAATTTTGTTGATGAGTTCTAGCAGCCAACAGCACCTGTGCAAGACAATAGTTAATTTCAAAATTTGCTTTTGTGAAGAAAAGAAAACAAAGAAAAAGTGGGAGAAAAAATGAAAAACCTTGACAATAGGAAAAGAAAGAACATAGGAGGGATAGATGATAACATGTTGGCCATGCTTGATGCATCTGAAGCCAAGGATTCCTAATCAATTTGTTATCTAGACATAGACATGTGTAATTAATAATATGTAGAGATTTAACATAATGTCTAGTGCAACCTAAACTAATTTTGTTGCATGGTCAGTAAAAAAAAGTAACCTATAAAATAAGACTCTATGGAGGCTTTTACCCCTTTTTTTTATCCTAACATAGGCATGTGTAATTAAAAACATGCCAAATGAGATGTCATTGCATAAATATCGAAAAGTTATGTAAAATTTAAAAGACAATATCTGATTTGAATGCACAAGTTAAAATTTATAACCTTCCAAAATTTTACGGTAACGGACTACTTACGATAACAAAATTATGCCACTTGGCATAATCGTGTGAGTACCCCAAGGGCCGAGGGGTCGCGACACTCATAAAAAAAAAAGTTACGTGAGTGCCCCAGGGGGGGGTTACGGCATTCAATGCCGTTGGGACTCCCCGCTACACTAAAAGGCCCTCATTGATAAATACTAAAAATTGAATACCAGATAAGAAAATTAAAGTGATAAAAATCCCTTTTGGTCAAAGAGCTAAAGTTACGTACTTGTTTTGTTACTTGAACGAGAAAGAATCAACAAATATTTTATTTTTAATGTAAAAAGAATTGAAGTGTTTTTTCTTTCATTTTAAAGCCTTGAAAGCATCATTTAACTGTTTCTTTCATTTTCTTTATTAATTTCACTCCTACCCACAATCAAGTTATTTGTACAAAATGATGCAAACGGCAGCATCTAAAAGTTTGGACTTCTTACTTCGTATAGCAAAGGGAAACTTGTTTATACCCGTTGTTGTTTTTTCCATGGCTCGCGTTTTTATTTTTTACCGAACCCATTCCTGTTATGATTCCTGAAGGGAATACATTTCTCATATTGTATAAAACAATTTTATCTCATGTACACTCCAAAAAATGAGTAGAACCCACTAAAAGAAAGTGAATCCCACCCGCTTTTTTTATTTGTGAATTATCTTGAAAAATGTATTCCCCTTTTTTTTAACCCATATTTTGATTCTATGGAATTGAAAATTTTGAATTATGCAATGTTGCTCTTGTAGATCAAATATAATAAAAATGGTGCCTTTCTATTTTAGATAAGGGATATCCAAGAATTTTGGGATATAGAACATTAAAGACTCTCATACACTAGTAGCTAAGTACTATATATCTGCAGGGCAAATGAAAATTTGGGGTCTTGTTGGACGTATCTGTCTAATGAGTTCATGCAATTTCAAAGGAAACTGGATCCTTGAATATGATGGTATGTACTTTATAGTGAACGACACAACTTGGGCAATTCTTTTGGACATGGAAAATATATGATTATTCTAATCTGTACGATCAAATACTCAAAACACAATACTCGTCTTGTGGTTTTTTTATTTACTTACTCTGATCATTGATGGCTATTTCTGAATCCAAGGCAATATATAGGCTCATTACTTCATTTGCTAGGTTTTATGATGCAAATAGTTTCTTCGTTAACAATGTGCATGGCCTTATAATTGGGTTCTAAAAGGAAAATAGGGATGAGGAGTGTTACTGTGTTACTGAAGGGAAGTTAGGGTTTTGCATTGACAGTGGATGTTTATGCAGAAATCCCGGGTCAGTCTGATGGGCGAGTTTCAGCAACTCCATCCCAGGTTAGTGACAAGTATTTCACAGGAAAATCGTGGCCTCGAGGATGCTGGCCTTGCCCCTGCTCAAGCTGCGACCACATTCACTTGATACTTCTCTCTTTTTTCAATACAGGATTATTATCTTCTATATGGTGGAATGAACTATATAAGTTAAATCACGATTTAAAGAATACTTTAATGGGAAGTTTATATCTCATACAAATGGAAGGCTTAGATTTGGCCATGTCACTAGTGACTTTACAGCAATTGGACAGAAGAAGCACTTGCAGTATTACTTATGATTTAATGACTAATTAGGACGGTTTTGTAGTTCGCGGATGGGCTTTGTTTTTCTCCTTTCATATAAGAAAAGAAATTTTCCTACACATACATGATTAAGGTAGGTCCCACCATTACGAAATAAAAAATAAAGCACACATATCGATGTATGAGTGACATGAGAAATACTTTCTCCAACAACATAAGAAATACTTTTCCCTTCGCGGATCTTGAAAAGGATCAAAGTTCAGTGGGTATCTATACTCTTTTTCCTATATCTAGCAATCACATTCTCCTTCTAGAATCTAGAAGCAAATTATTTTTGTAAAGATGGTCAAATACCAAATTCCCAGTCCTACAAAAGCAATTCCTCTTCTACATTTGTAATATTACATAAGGCACGAAAGTCCGAAACCATCTATGTCCTATTTGTAGATTGAAAACTGATGAAAATATTCTCGCAAACTGAAAATATCAAATACATTCAATGATAAATATAATTAGTGAGAAGTTGACACATTTTCCATCAGGAAAACATGCAAGCAGGGCAGGTAACTCACCGGGTCCTTAACATGCAAGCATAATGTTATAAAACTTTTTGGATCTTTTATCTAAAAAATAAATAAATAACTTTTCCAATCACAAGTACCAAAATAAATAAAATAAAACAAAATGTATCTCGTTCTCACGAAACCATCCTTCCCCAAACTTAAAGCATAACATTAATGGGACATCACATAATAGGGTACCTGCAGCAGGAGCCGGAATGTAGTGCTCGAGGAGCACTTTTGATGGGGTGGGCCGGAAGAGAGAGAAAGAAATAAAAAGTTGGAGAGAGAAAAAAGAAAAAAGAGAAAAATAAATATTTAATACAGATGTCAAATTTTTATTGGAAGGACCACAAAGGTCCCGGACCATAATAAATTTTTCCCTGCAGCATATCTACTAAGAAGCTGAAGCCAAATTCTTCTGTATTTGAGTGAGTTTATGGGGAAAGCAAACTACAAGTCTACAACCGAGTGCTGACATTACGACTCAGCAAAACTCAAAAGGTGATCGTTCAGTTAACATTTAAAGATGAAAGCCAACAGTAAACACAGAACTTATATTTACTTCCTACACAAGTTGAATTTTCAGCATATAACTTCCCTTGACAGTAATTTAGGCCTTAAGGCAAGATTTTCTTTCCCCTGGCAAGGGCTGGGACAGGGAGGGTTAATAGGAAAAGGAAAGGGCATTACAAGGAGGTGGAAATGTAGCTTACTGCCATCCAAATTCACACTCAGAGACCCCAAGATGCCAAATTTCCAGTTTAATAATTTTCAGATATATTTGGTTTCCTCAATTTGGTATGATTTTCAATGCATTCCAATTTTTTAGAGTAAATTACACTCGATATATTTTCAGATTCTACACAAACAGAACCTCCATTTTCATATTATACCAAAAACCTCCCACTTGATTTTTCAGGGTATTCGTGAGACACAAAAGGGTGAAACCCACATTGGTAGGGTGTGCAACACAGAACTTCTTTTGAAAGAGGTGTCTCCCTTCCCAACAGTCTAGCTTTTAGGCATGGCATTGGATCCTCCTTCACATCTAGGTGTTTTACAAAAATAAATCAGGAGAGATATTTGTTTAATGAAAGTTTAAAATAGGGTTAGAATGTAAATTCTGAAACTAGAGGGGGTGTTTGCATAGGCTTCATCAATCTCAAGGGATATCAATGTAACTTTCTTTTATCTGCAATTACCTCCTCCAAATTAGGATTGTGACTCCTACAGATTTTGTCCAAACAGCCGTAACTACTGCTGACTCAAGTTACCTCAAACTAGTTACCTTCAGATGATGCTTATAAAACACTTGCTATAGCATTGTTTGATAAGTTAAGAAGATAATCTTCATTTTCACTATGGCATCAGGTAATTTGGAGTAAATCCGGGTTAGAGTGTTAGACAAAATGATGGAAGGGAAGGAGTTGTGGCAATGGGATTCACTATAATAAGGGTTAGACAAAATGATTGGACCAAACCCTGCAAAAGAACTAAGTCATGGGACACTGGTTCAATTGCCAGATCACCAATCAAACTGGTCAATGCAGCCATTTATTTAAAAATGACAAAATATATTCATCAAATATACAATTATACATTTTAGTTATAAATTAATTATAATAAAATTAACATAATATATTTATCAACCCTTGATTGATTTCTGTTTTGTGGTTCATGACTAAAGTTTTAAGGAAATAAAATCTTTGGGTTAATCAACATAACTACATTATACGTCAACAAGATTGATATTGAACTTAAGAAGCAATAGTACATACTTGTCTTCCGTTTTTTTAGTAATCCCTTATATTTGTTTAACTAAAAAACATTCAATAGGGGTAAATTGACTTCAATATACTTTGCATTGAATTGACTCTGAGTAGGTAGTATACCCTGTGTTGAACAACTTCAATTTAAATTAAAATAAAACTGGATTTAAGTCAGATTTTTTGTTCTGCTTCAGTTTTCACGTTCCAGAACCATAATGCTAGCTCAAACAGCCCACTGATGCAAGTGATATAAAATTGATATTGAGCACTAACACACTATGCTACAATTGTTACCCTTAAAATAAATGACACAAAGACAGAGAATAAAAGAAGAAATGAACAATAGCATTGCAAATTAAAAGGAACCACTGATACTTTTAATTATAAAAGTCACAGGTACCACAACATACAAACCAGTCTACATACTTTTCATATAGCAAAAACATCTTTCTATTGGACCCAAAAAAAATCATGTACAATTTATTTTACTAACCTTGTTTCACTTTAAAGCACCAACATGGTTGTCAGGGGTAACATAAACTGTCTTTGCTGCCGCTATGGCAGAATCTCCTCTCTTAACAATTTTCTGAAGCTCCTCAACCTTCTCTAACAAAGACGAAACATTTGAGTTGGTTGACTGAACCAGCTCGTTTGCAGTTTCTAAAGCAGTGCATAACTGAATAAACAAAAAAAAAATAAAAAATTAACAATAATAATAAGTTGAAAATAGAAGACAGATTAAGAAAAAAAAGATCAATCATACAGATTGAGATGCATAGAGCATAATACCTTCAAGGTGAGGGAAGTCCAAGAATGGTCGGAGCCAGCAAGTGCCGAATTCAAGTGCTCGTAATTTTCCTGAAACGACAAGAAGGAAACAAGTTAAACGCGATGAGAAATTGAAAGGAATGAGTGAAACGGCAAAGAGTGAAACCTGGAAGAGGTTGGTGAGGTCAGGAAGTGGATCTGGAGGAGCGTTGTTGAGAATTGAAAGAGAAGAAGGAGATGCTTCACGACGGAGAGAGTCTCCTCCTTCGTCTCCAACGTCGCCGAGAAGATCTCCGATGCATAGGAGAGGCCCTCCGATTCCTCTCATTTTCTGATTCTGATATGCCTAACAAAACCCTTCCTTGCCTTCTTAACTCCAATTATGGTTAAAAACAACAAGCATAATTATTAAGATATATTATTAGGAAAAAAAAAATATAAATTACAAAAGTGATATATAACCAAGTAAAATTTTGATAATATAAATCAAGATAAAATTATTAAAAAATTATAAAAAAACTAGATGCATAATTAATTTAAATAATTATGCACGTATTATCAAATCTGCAAACTTGCTGATTGATTTAAAAGAATTATGCATGTGTCACCCATAGTTGTATTTCTGGCTTTATGTCCTTTATTTTTAAATAAATAAAAATCTAATTCACGTGCATACTTTTCCTTTTACATAATTAGACGATGGGTTTTATAATTCATGAGAATTGAATTCTCATGTTGTAAAGATAAAAAGTATGTGAGATCTATGTGTTAAAAAAAAGTATATATATGACCCATATCATCACGAAAATCGAAGGATGTGTAGGAAAAATTGAATTCTCATGTTGAATGAGAATTATAAAACCCTTAGATAATTATATGTTATCATATTATTATGAGTTTAATTATAACAATAGTTATTTTGAATGTAGCAAATATATAATTGAATGATTATGTAATTATTTTTCACACTTAAAAATAAAAATGTGTTTATGTTATCAAAAATAATAATAATAATAAAAATGTGTTTGTACCAAAAAAATAAAATAAAATAAAAATTTGTGAAATTTAAGTAAAAAGATAGAAACAATTTAGTATGCTCAACTCAACCCTTACAAAACCGATTCATGCTTGGAATGTGATGATTAACATTTTTGTAACTATTCATTTCAAGATTTGTGCGATTCTATTGTGAAATTTTTTTTATTATGATATTATATTATTTTTTCATTCTTATTTTATTTATAATTATTAAAAAATATTTCTCTTGTGAGATAAAATTATTTTATATAAATCCATTTTTTTTTTTTGGTAAGCAATCCAATTTCTTTATTTTAAAACAAATTTGAACTTTTGAAAATAGTTTATTATTTAAGAAAATTAATTTTATATCATTTCAAACAAGTGACGCACCCTTTTTTCCTTCCTTCTTTAACTCCGCCACTGTTGTTCTTGAAAGGGGCCTTACCCCAATTATCAGTTCTACACAAAACCCTAGTTTTTACATCTGCAAACGCGTCACAAGAAAATGGGAAGTGAAGAAAATGTAAAGCATCTCGAAGACTGCTCTGTTTCCAAGTAAGTGTCATTTCCTCTTCCTCTTTCCTTAATTTGTAGTTTTAACACTCTTCATTAATATAATTTTTTAGCTTCTTACACACCCCTTTTACAAATTAAATAATAAAATCAAATTTAAGAACTAGCTAGAACACCAGAAAAAACGAGGGACTCGATATGAAAATTAGGCTCCTATTTTGCACCCTTGTAATAGGGTCGATGAGACAGAGTATTCTGGGATAGTGTATTTGGATTAGCCAATAAATATGTTCACTAGTTTAGAAATTTTGTTTCCTTGAAGTTCTGTATGTATCATTGTAGTGCTTACTTATAAGACTTGACTAATTTATTCGCAACACAATCTAGAGTAGTTTTTCATATGGATTTAAAAATTTCGTAGTTGGATACGTAATACACATCAGGCAACAAAAGACAGAAAATAACCAGAGCCTAAAGAAGGTCTTGGACAATTGTACGTACTATGAAGTTAGTGTTTAAGTGAGCACTTTCGAGGGAACCTACTCCACACCTATGTAGCACCGGTACCGACACGGAATACGGGTCACGACATGACACTCTGATCTATGACACGTTAATTCTAAAAACAATGTTAGATTTCGACAGTTCGGACACGTTTTGATATTAAATAATATTTTTAATTTATATTACGTATATTATATTTAATATTCAATAATTTAACAAAAAAAAAACTAAACTTATAATACCCATTAATTTTGCAAAGAAATATAAGATATCACAAATATTTATATTAAATTCAATAAAATGGTAATAGTAATCCAACAAATCTAATAATTAGAACTAAAAACGCAACCTTTGAACCTTTTTTTGAGTTTCTACCACGTGTATTGAAGTGCCGGGAAGTGTCGGAGTGTTGGGAAGTGTCGGACACGACACGTCGGAGTTTTTGGAGTATCCGTGTTTCATAGCTCCACACCATTCCTTATTATTAATACTTCACATCTTATTCCAAGATTCTTATTTGTACTTTTTCTAAATTCCAATGTTATTGTTATGGATCTGTACCATGTACCCGGGCTAAACGCCCATATAAGTCGGCTACTTCAGGAACCCGGTAAGAAGGCCCAAACCGAAGGAGCCCATCCCCCTCAACCCGGAAATTGCCAACGAATATTCCCTATTCAAATATCTGAAACGGGCTGTAGTTATGAAGACGTGATGACATTACGTAACCTCTAGTAACGGCCGACAAAGCATTGATGATCCCACGTCACTACAGCTCAGCCACACCAATTCAAATCGGAGGCAGCCCCTATAAATAGGAGGGCTCCTCGACAGAACAGGACACCTGATTTTCAATACACACGACACACTATCATTATATTCATATACTCTGCAGTGATCAAGCAAGGCATAGGGATATCTCTTCCATAGATACCCCTGGTCAAGGCTATACGATCCAAAGCGATCAATCAACCCAACAAAGGTTGAACATCTCTGTCCACAGGACAGAACAGTTATTTACAAGAAAGCTATTTCAACTTACCTTACCTATCCATGTTATTTTAATTATTAAGTGATTGGGTTCCTTCATAGGCCTCTACTGTGGTTCATAACTCTTAACTTACTATCTTCATTAAAAATGAACCTGGCTCATTATGTACATTTTAATAAAGGTATTTCTAGTTACAGAATTTCTGGTTATTTGAGATCCTTACACCTAAGGTGATTTTTCCCCTTTCATAGACACTTCCTTTCAACAACTTTGGCTACTGCTCGATAAGCATCCAAATACTTTTTGTCCCCGTGGAATATTCAAATAATTCACTGGTTGCAATGAAGGATTCAATTACCTGTTCAGGAAGTATAACAAAACCTCAATCAGTTGTCAAATATATATATATTGACAATAAAAGTTTGGTAGTCCATCAAGTATAACCTGCAAGGAAGCAACCAATAAATGTTTAACAATTTATCAAGTTACCGCTACTGAGGTGCACTGAGAAATGAGAGTATTGGGTGATGATATGTTTCAATAAATTTTATTAAATTATTACTACTCTGTCATTCATATGAGGGATTTTCATTTCATCAAATCTGTTTACACTTAAGTTGCCTAGTAACTGTACAAAATATTTTTCTTATCTGATGAATTTAGGGTTAGTTGAAATCCTGATGTTCATGGTCTTGGTTACTCCTCTGATGTGGAATGGCATCTATCTAAGCATTGAAGAAAGGTTCTTGGCATGCACTGCTATGACACTTTTGTCCCCTCGCTTGTCTACTTGCTGCCCCCAATCTCCTTTGTATATCTTTTGCTGTATGATTCTTTGATGTTTTGTGAATTGGAGTGAGATCTAAATGGTTACGAGATCTGTAGGAGCAGGAGGAGTTTCAATAATATGCCTTAATCACTTCAGCTTGACTCAATTCTTGAAAGATCTTCATTCTTCTTGGCAATTTTTTTTATTCATTTCCTTACTCTTTAAGTTTGCCTTTTTTTTTTATATTACTTAAAAAAAAAGTTTGCCTTTTTTGTGCAAGTGCCTTTTTTATTTTTTCAAAGGTGAATTTTGTTCAAAATATACTGAACATCAAAAGTTTGCAGTGCATTGGGCACTTGGGTATTCTCAGTGGCAGGAGCTTTGCTGGCAATTCCAGTGGGGATAAAACGCAAATCTCTGGCACCCCTTGTATTTTTTGGCACCACTGGTACTATGCTGGATATTATTATGGGAATTAGTGCGTGCGAAAGGGAACATGCAGAGCGCCAAATGAAGCTACTTGAAGCCCAAAGTGCTGGAGCTGAGACTTCTTTAAGTGAGACAGAAATTGATTCATGAGCTCTATATCTTTAGGTTGTCATTGTTGTCAAATTTGTTTGGTCCTCATTGTAACAAACTAAATGCACTTTTCTGTTAGCCCATGGTCAAGTGTTCTTCTAATTGATGCTTTGTTGTTGGCCTTTTCCCTCTAGCAGTGTAAACAAAAGAAGGTGAATAAGAAAGGATTTCTTTGTTAATTTATTCATAAATATTTCAGAAATTTTTGGTTCCTTTTGTTTTCCTATATAATGATACTGGAAAAATAGCCTTATTGGATTAATTTTAGGATCGCTGTAATACCCAAAAGAATTCTAGTTTGAGGAGCAAACTTCTATTGAATAAATGGAGCTGTGTAATCTTGTTCATAAGGAGGCTGATCTTATCGTGTTCAATTTTGATCTAATCACATTTTTACCATGCTCATACAGGGCACTATCACGATCTTGTACTGGACTATAATGTACTGTTTGGATTGTGATATGCATTCAATAGGACCTAAGCCTATTGTCATATGTGTAACTAGAAGTCTGTTGTTACACGTGTAATTAAAAATAAATGGGGATGGGGAGTTGGTTGGTAGTTAGGAGAGAGCGTATGACTCTCAAAGATCCTAGAATAGGAGGAATGCACCATTGTACTTCGGAGTTCCGTGTATCTCATCTCTGATCTTGTATACCATTGATACAGATCTTGAGATATAGAAGTTTTGTTAATAAACATCATTTTTTTCCAGGTCCATATCTATTACATTTTTTTCTAGGCTATTGTCTCCAATTTTGTATGCTTTTGCCTTCTAATTGTATTGCCTATAGTTTTAGTGCCTATTTTGGCCGATTTTATTATTAGCTTCATTTCTCCTTGAAAGTAGAACTTTAGTAACAATTTTACAAAAAAATTATAATAAAAAAGTTTATTTTATAATAAATAAAAAAGAGAAAAGCTAAAAACTCACAAGAGTAATTTTTTTTAAGATATATATCAATATTTTGGAGTTCTTATTTTATTTTTTAGTTTCACACTTATTCTATTTATCCTTTACCCTAATCATTTATTCCAATAACAAATCATTCTATGTCCCCTCTTCAAAATCCTAAAAACATCATCAAAATGTTATATAATCAAAAATTAATTTTTAACTTTATTTTTTAAATTCTCTTTTTTTAATTTTAACTTAAAGTAACTTTTGGCTTAAATTTTTTTGACTAAAAATAACTTTTGTTTGGCTTTTAAAAAAAAATGGGTCCAACGTATTCGCTTTTAAAAAAATGCGATTTCTGCCCGGTTGCGTATTCGCTTGTCCATACCAAACATAGTTGATTTTCCCTTCTTCTTTTTTAAGTAATAAATGATGAAATTTTGAAAGAGGGTGTAGGGATTGTTCTAGAATTTGCAATTTAGATGATGCAACAGTTCATAATAGATTAAATCACTCGGTTCCAAAGCAAGGCATTGTTGCAGAAACCATTTCAAATTTTCCATTTTCACTATTTAAGCTGGGATCAACATTGATCTCAAACTTCAGAGGACCGTTCTTTCCTTGTTTCAGCAACATTTTCAGAAAAATTAACCAAACATGATAAAAGTTGAACTTTTTAACAGGAAGATGTTTTTCCTCCAATTGCAAACTCTTACCCACCTCTAATGTACTGGCACTCGAAAGTCCTTCCCTAGAAAATCTCAGGTTATTAGCAAGTCTTACATCTTCATCATTATCCTTGCATTTATTTCTTGGACCAGGATTTTGGTTAAGCATTTGCTCTCTATAACTCGAATAGACTTTTTCAGCCTTGATGTTCCCAAACAAGATTTCTGCGGCCCTGTTCTTAACGAGAACTGGCATGTAATCTGATTCGTCCCACACATATAGCTGCCAAAAATTGCATCAAAAAGCAATGTTAAGCACGTCCAAGACTATATAATTTAATTCACATGTTAAAAATCAGATGCATAACAAGACTAATTTTTCCTATTATAATCTAATATCTTAATTATGAAACAAATAGGACCAATTCACGTATACTTTGAAATCTAGGATATTTAAGAGCTGCATCGCAGTTCATTAATTTGGCTATGGATGGATTATTTGTTTCATTTCTCCAAACGATTGCCTAAAGGTATATGGAATAATGGATTCCTCATTGACTCATCTTTCCAGTTTCATGTGACTATAATTAGATTCAGCTCAAAAATAAATCCCCAAACTCAAATAAAAGATCAGATAAGATCATGGTAAGGAGAAACAAAATGAGCAAGGCGTGTGAATATATACTTACCATGAAAGGCCTATATATCGAGCACACTGCATGTAGGCGGCTTGTACTTTTTGAACAAATCAGTGGAATCACATTTTGCTCAAATCTGAAAGAAGGGAAGAATTATCACTGATCATAATGGAAGTCATAACAACAAGGCTTTAGTTATCATCTAAACTCATACTCAGAATCTAAGGGTGAACCACACAGCTGGCAGCCAGTGCATAAGAGATCTTTCAATAAGTTATTATCCTCAGTTTTATAAAGTCTCCTGCTAAGGAAAATTTTCTCTTTCTCAGCATGGCCAAGAGTCCTGGTGGTAAGTAGTGGAATAATTTCACCAATAGATGCACAGACTGTAGCCTTGCAGGATGTTGCTAGCTGAGAGACTTCCAGAAGTGAAAAGCAGTCTCTAGGCTTTCTTTCTTCAAGCACTGTCCAGTTTCTAGGCACATACTCTATTTGCTGCGTATATCACATTCAGCAGATTCATCAGTATATGCACACCAGTACAGCATGGGAGGAAGAATATTGATCACAGTAGTATTTCTAAGTGAAAGAAGTCAACTTATCAATGAAAACCATTTTTGTTAAGAATTTAAACCTAAAATATGAACTAAACAAGGTCTAATAATCACAATATCCACAATCATTTACGCATAATGTTTACAGGACAACGGAATTACAATAAAACCGGATAGGTGTATAATATTAATGACATCCTAGTGTCCTAGTATCCTACCTGATCATAATGTCATTTTTTTGTTCTTACGATGTATCCTCACACCCTTTGAGTGTAAGATTACTCCTTGCTCAACTGAAGCTGCTCTTCCCGACAAGTGCTTTCTCGTAGGCTCGTTAATAAAAGGAGCCAAGAAACCCCTCAAACTTGCTTACCACAAGAGCCACTTATGTAATGTGCTAATAAAAACATCATTTCTTCCCAATTTTTTAGGAAATCAAATGATAGAAGGCAAATCATGCAAATGCATTCGCCGAACAATAGGCATGACTAGAAAAGAATAAGAAGATGTACTATAGGCATTATGAAAACAAGATAATGTGACGGAAGAAAAGAATATGGATGCAATCATATTATGACTCGATGGAACAGCCACTAGTTGAATGAAAAGAAACGCTGTCCAAAAACTTTGACAACTTAGAGAACATCAATAAAGCAAGCATCCAGAATCAGCACACAACAAGTATAAACTTATAGAATTTATATAATACAGGCAACAATTACAGGGCAAAGAGAATACTTGATTGGACTGCAACTTGATGTTGCATATGGTGGACCGAGACTGCTGCACCCACGTTATGACCCTCCTAAGCTTGTCCTTTGTTGTTGTCCCAACACGGCAACCAGTTATCAACTCTTCAACAACTGCACAGAAGGACATTGCAAAAGTTGAAACTTTTTAAGCATAATGAAACTAATTATATTCACATTCAATTATTATTGTTGCACATCACATTCACATCTCTCACATAAGCATTAATCATTGATGTGCATGTCACTGCTATGAAGCACCGACTCCGACACAGCGTTTTCGATACATTCTAAATACGTTCTCGATACGCCCATTAATTCATCGACACGATATAATACGTATCCGATATGTTGGAAAAAAATTTAAGAGTGTCGTGCTTCGTAGCATGTAAGTATGAGTGGGTAGCATTGATCATTGATATTTTGTATAGGAGCAGCAAAATAATGATGATTATTGCACAGTTCAATGAAACAACAAACCCTTTGAGATAAGTGATTCGTAAGGGTGAACCAAGCAAAGCAGAGAAGACCACTGAACGGTTCTGGCCTCAACAACATCACCATATTTTGCAATCTTGAAATCTGCCACGTTTCGTAACAGAATTAACGGAATCAAATCAATAGCAATGAGTTTCAAAACGGATAATAAAAGAGGTTTCAGACAATACTCTCTAACAAAACGACATCTCCAGCTTCTACCATGGACCCCATGTGCTTCTGCCAAAGAGACACTACGAAATACGGCGTCGTATCATCGCCGACCTGAATGTCGGTTCGGATTAGGTCTCTTCCGAGTTTCGACGATTTGCACTGCGAATCAGAAATGGACGTAAATGGAGGAATCAATAAATGGAGAGTGTTGAGTAGAAGAGGAATAAGAAACCTGAACGGGGAAGGAACGGTGAACGAAAACGACAAGTTGAACGAAATCGCCGATGTGAGAAGAGGCTGCGCGGAGGTCTATGAGAGGACCGTACCATCCAAATGCTGAGCCCATCTTCTCCTTCTTCCCGCTCTATGCTTAAAAAAGTTTTACATGACATCTACTATCTACCAGTATTTCAACATAGGCGTTGTATAATACTATTAACGTGATAATTCAATTTTTCCTACACATTTGTTTGTGCTGATATAAGTCTTACATATAATTTTTTTACACGTTTTACATTTCTTTTTCTCTTTAACATTGTGTATTTCATATTTCATTTCATTCAACATGAGATTTCAATTCTTATTCAACATGAGAATTATAAAACCCTTCAATATATTATTTATTTTAGGGATTAATATTTGTTACGGGAGATAATTTTATCCATTACATTCCTATAAAATTATGTAATCTTATCTCTTACCAACTGTGTAACTCATGTGCAAACACGAGAAGAAAGAAAGAGAAAAAATATGTAACTTATATAATTTTAAGATTTTACGATAATTATGTTGTATGAAAAATGATTGAGTAATGTTATAGAGATTCGTTTTACGTGCGTTAATTTTTTTTTTTTGCTTCAAAAACCGTGGGCCCCACAAAATATTATGTGTGTAGAAAACTTTCTTGTGGAGAATATCTTTAGTGCATCAGATGTACCGAACTCGGTACATCTTTTTTCCAAATTTAGAAAATATTTCATCATTTTTGAATTTTTTATTTCCCACCACATTACAAATTTTAACAAATTTGGAATGCACCAAAGATATTCTCTTTCTTATGTCATGTTGCATGATGATGAATGTAAACCTCATATTTTTATGTGTATAAGAGATAAAATCTATCTCAAGAAATAATATTCCCGTTATTTATTAACTTCAATAAAGACAAACAACTTGTCAATCTTTTAAAAGAAAGTTGCCTCAATATCTCAATTTCAATTCAAATATGAATTTGATTGAAGCTCAGTCTTTCGTAAAATATGTATCATATAAGAAGAGAAAAAAGCAAAGCTCATGTTTAGAAAATATGCCTTGAGTAAGAGTAGTTGTATAGTACATTTTCAACTAAATGAAATATTTTCCAAACACACACACATATATCATGGTTCCTTACGAATGGTTACAATTATATAAGTCTCATATTGTTGGATATTTTTTTCAAACCTATTGCTAATTCTAAGTAATAGGATTTTTATTCATTCCTTACCCCCAAAGGAAGAGCATGAAATGGATATAGGCATAAAAAGGACAAAATTCTTAATAAATCACTTCTTAGTTTTTGATCCCATTAATTCTATCGAGACATTTAGATATATACTTATCTATCTATCTCTTGACTTGAAACGGAAGCAAATTTTAGAAAAACCTTAGGGTGTCTAGGAATTACTTCACACAAATATGTCATGATAAAGAAGAAGGGGAATTAAGCATACTTGGATAGGGAAATTCACCATGTGTTAAAATATTACTAAAAGTCATTATAAGTTCTTTTACGCTAATAGTACATTCTAATTAAATTTTATAATGAATGTCAATTTATTTTTATAAAAAAATAATGATATCGTTTTTTTTTTTTTAATTTTGCCCAAAGCAGAGGGAAAAATCATATAATTCAATCTCTAGAGACAAACCAATTCGGCTATGATCATATTAGGTTTGTTTGAGTAAATAATTCTTTAAAAAAAAGAAAAAAGAAACCAACCCAATCTAATGACTATTTTAAAAAAAGTACTTAACCATCATTTTAGTCTTCTGAAGATACACTTAATATCAATTTGATTTTTTAACCATTTATGACATTAAATTAGTCCTCCAAAATTTAATTTGACATCAAAATAATCCTTCTCTCAAGTTTCCCGATATTAATTACGACTATTTTAAGGTCATAAATTTCTACACTAAATAACAAATAAAGAATTCTTTTGGATAAATAGTGAATGGTACTTGCGAATGATCTACAGCATAACATACATTATATTATACGTGCACATAAATTTTTTCAAGAGTTGACATATTTTACATGCTTTGGTGGCAAATAAAGAATATCACCAACTGTACCCGAAAAGAAAAAAAAGAAAAGAAAGAATATAACCAACGAAATGGTCAACTTCTTTTATAAACAAAATCCTCCTGAACTTGCTCAAGCCATTGCTAGATTGAAGTTACCTCTACAATACCCGTCATACTTGACCAACCGTACAACAAAAGAGAAACGCAAACCTTGGGCAAAAATGTTTGTTTATACATAAAAAAATCAAAGAATTTGTTTTTGTGGGTAATCGATTAAAAGGTGGAGAGATCCAAAGAATTTAATCTACAAGGGAAACCAATAAAAGGGACAACAATGATAATAGTAAACTCCAGCAACAGTCTAAAACTTGATACATTATTCCATTTCAAAGTTCACCAAAGTCAGAAACTAACATTCAAAGATGTCTCAAAAAACCAAATTACGATTACAAAGAGTGGCCACCCAAAATCAAAAAAACCATTGGGCTGCAGTGAAACCAAACTAGAAAGAAAGTATGAATTGGCCTCTCAGCGTCTATAAGAGAACCAAATAAGTGCGCATACTAAGTAGATGGAACGGGCCAACAAAAACAAGCGCCAATTCCAGTAAGAGGCTTCTGTCAGAAACAAGCACCAACGCCTAAAAGCTATAACAGAATCCCCACCTTTTATCTACACACCTAATCCCAAATTTTAGTTTTAAACGTGTTCATAGAGCATTAGCAAATTTAGACCATGTAATTTTCCCACCTATGTCTATCAACTATACATTAATCTACAATGGAGACATGCCCATTCCGTTATAAGAAACTCTGACAGATTCATCGCATAAAATCTGTGGTCAAACTGGATCTGCCACTTCAAAACTACCAACTTACCCAAAATAGGAGCTCATGTACAGCCTCACTCCGATATCAAGGGGCCCATCGTCACCACCAACAGCATGAAGTGCTACCGGAATTGTTGAGAGAAGGCGCATCGTGAGCGGGAAAACTGCAGGTTCAATTTCAGTCTCTGAAGTGTCGGATCCGGAAATGGGCTCCCTGTCCATGGTAGATATACTATCATCCACGTTCATTGCATCACTTTGATTAGAATTATCCATTGGAACTTTTAGGTTATAGGGACAAGTGAGCAATGCAACTTCTTCAAATGCCCTCCACTTGTTAGAGCTACCCCTCCTAAATGCACGTCTATTAGTACACATGCTAAGCACCAAAGTGGAAGTGGCCTCAAGCCATTCCACAGTCATGCCTTCAACATCATCATAATATATGCGTCGCTCAATCTGCAACACAAAAAGGTACAAAAAAATCATAAGCATGGCATGAAGCATTTGTAACTCAAAAAAACATCAAATTGCATCATATTAATTATACAAAAACTAATCTTTCTATATCTTCATAGACAATCCCTTTCTTAAAAAAAAAAAATGCATAGAAAATTTTTCATAAGTTTTATTTGACAATAAATATATAGATATATAACAGTATTAGCCGTTTTCTTATTCCAGTAATGTCTGGAAGCAATCCTAAATTAAAAAAAAACACAGCACACTTATTGCAGAGACATTTTGACACCTTTACTCTATGCAAACTAGAACTACATATAGTCAGAAGTTACTTACAGCTAGCTTTTGAACATAAATTGACATGAATCTTGGGCCTAGTCCCAGTATTCTTGCTTCGGATAATAAGACCTGCAGAATAGATGAGCACACTTTAAATGCAGAGGAAAGTATAAAAGAACAAAGAACCACACCTAGGTTTAAAACATAACAAGAACAACTAAAAGCTTCCCAATCATCTATGTAAAAGTTGAGACGGTTCACATAAGTGACTTCATTGACCAAGAAGAAATCAGTACATAAAATGGTTGTTGTGCATTATATCAGATAAACATAATATATGAGAATCTCGACGGCATCATAAATGACAATATGACATTATAACATGCACTCAGCTGAAATCACATCACTCAAGAACAATGCAGCAATCACATTTCAATTCTTGACATTTGCTGGTCATACAGCCTCTCTACAATTCTTTTTAGTAAAAAAAAAGAGGACATCCAGTTTTCACATTACTTCAAACCAGGGTAGTCAATCACAGGATTTCACAGCAATGCGGCACGTCACCTCCCTGCAATATGCAGAGCATCACTCATGTTTTAATGGAGAACTATACAGGAATCACATTCCAATTCTTGACATTTGCTGGTCATACAGCCTGTACATTTTTTTTAATAAGAGGACATCTAGTTTTCACATTAGTCAAAAACAGGGTTAGTCAATTGCAGGATTTTGAGGCACCATCGCATGTCACTTCCCTGCAAATGCGGAGAGAATCATGTGATGTTTTGACAGAGCGATCACCATGGCCGCAAAGCACGACAAATCGCAGTCACTAGTACGGCACCATAGCCACCACCGGTGATTTCTTGAAATTTATCATGTTCACCGCTAATTTCCGCCATGCCTACTCCTCTAGTTTGAGCTTTGTAAAGAACCAATTCAACCCAAAAGCTTAAGCTGTTGGGTGAGGCTACGTTAATGGTTTTATATATCTCAACACGCCCCCTCACACGAGAGCCCATTGGATTTGAAGGGTAGACGATGCACAGGCCCACCTACCTGTGCGAAGAAAGAAATTCCACTATAAAGAAAGTAGGGGACGGTGAGGATCGAACCCGGAACACGAGGCTCTGATATTACATGAACCAATTCAACCCAATGTAATCAATTCATCCCAAAAGCTTAAGCTATTGGGTGAGGCTATATTAATGGTTTTATATATCTCAACACGCCCCCTCACACGAGAGCCCACTGGGATTGAAGGGTGGACGATGCACAAGCTTCACCATTTTGCATTGTTCACAGTTGCTTTCCCATCATTTTCAGGCAACCCACTGGCATTCTATGCTATTTGCAGCAACTTACATCCCATCTCACAGGAAATATCTTCGGTACTACGAGAGTACTGAAGACTCAGTGCCTAGGTTGTCAGTAGCGGCCCATAGCGCCGCTAAACCGCTACCGTAGCGGGTAGCGGCAGTCGGCCGCTACAAACCGTGACGCTATGCAACATTGGCCATAGCGGAAGGTAGCGGCGTAGCGTAGCGGCAATACCACTACCCGCTACACCACTTCCATGTTGGAATTTGATGGGGAATTCGGAGATGATGATGATTTTCTTCATTAGTTCACTTCTTGTACTTGACTATTTGACAATTTTATTGTTCATTTGTGTTTAGTTTTGGATCCTTCTTTTATGTTCCTTGTATTTAACATTGATTGTGGAATTATGTGTTTGATTTTGTGTGACTTCTTATGTTTGAGCATTAATACTAAAAGTGGTATTGCCTAATTTCTTGACTGTTAGTATAATATATGTGGAATTAATACTTCACCATAGCGGCAATACCTCTACCGCTACACCGTTATACCATTTTTGGGGTCGGCCACTACTGGCCGCTAACTGCTACTGACAACTATGCTCAGTGCATCATTTACTTAATTTGGAAAAAATAATATATATTTTTTACCATTTTACCCTTCCTTGTATGGTTATTTTCCTCTAAATCATCACCCTTTTCTACTTTTAGTAAAGGAGTACATACTCCAGTAGCACCAAAGATATGCTCCATCCCACAGGTCTGCAGTGTGCTCTCCAAGACCTCTTTTCTGATATGTTTTTTTCCCCTTTGTTGGTATTGACTACCGCAAGCTGCTGTCTGTGAGTGAACACTATACTTCAAACCAAAGACAAATGTAAATTATGCCATTATTTCCTAGTGCAAAAAATAAATAAGATTAAAAAAAAAAAAGGAACGATCATGTATCACTGGGAAAAAGCAAACAGTACAAGTATAATAAGGAAAGCAATCTTTAAGTGATGAGTCACAAATCATTCTCAAAATCAACAGGCAGTCAAAGCTAGTTTTCAGCTGCAGTCAACTACACGGAGTACAAAAATGATCTTCTACCAAGAAATTGATCGAATAATCTAAAAATTCAAGAAAGAAAAAAGATGGAAAATTAATAGAATGATTTTGAAAGCCATACCTCCTTCTTCTTCAGGAGAAACCATATGTAAAGTTTATCACAGGCATCCTTAACATTTCTACTAGCTAGCTTCCTCTCATTGCAATAAGCAGCGATATCTGCAAGTTTTTCAGCACATGGAACTCTATGCTTCAAAGCAGCAGCTGATAATGCTTCCCTAACTTCTATGGATTCTGCAGAATTTTTATCAAAGTTGATACCAGTCAAACATCTTTTTTGCACTTCCACTTCCTTGCAAGCCTGCAAAGCCTTCTGATGCTTCATATATAATTCCTCAGCCTCTATAGCTGCAAGTAGTGTCCGGTGAACAACAATATCCGGATACCGTCGCAGAGGTGATGTAAAATGAGTGTAAAACGGGACAGCCAATGCATAATGACCCCATTCATGTTCATTGTCTTTTAGCTTTCCACTACAGAAGTAAGATGCCAACTGCATTGGCCTTGTAGCATAGGAAATAAGTATATCATAAAGCACACGGTCACTCTTGAGCTTTTCCCTGATCTGATCTAATGACCAATGGAACTGACCAGATGAAGATGTGTCCAATTCTAAACCATGTTTTTGACAAAATGCCATAAACTCTCTCAGTTTCCGCATATTAGGTTCGGGATGCCTCCGTAATAATGCACCATCAGGATATGCTCTACATATTACTTCAGCTGCGGTTGTATTGGCCAAAAGCATGAATTCCTCGACAAGAAAATTTGACTCTTTCCGTTCAGAAAGCATAATATCATAAGGAATTCCATTTTCATCGAACCGGATAACAGCTTTGTGGTTTTCAAGCCGCAGAGCCCCATCATTAAACCTCTTGCATTTCAAGACATTTGAAATTTCATAAAGACTCTTCAAAGATGTAATAACATCAGGCCATTCAAAACAGCCATGCACCTTAGGATAGCCATTTTCAATAAAGTCTGTACGTTCAAAATCAAAAGCCTTGTCAATGATGTCCTGAGCATGTTCATATGAAAGCTTACAACAAGATTGTATAACAGTACGACCAATCCAACGGTCTACAACATTCCCCGCAAGGTTTATATCTAGGAGCATGGAAACTGCAAGTCGATCCACTCCAGGACTAAGCGAACCAATATTTTCCGAAAATAATGCAGGCAACATATGCAACTTTCTTTGCAACATATAGACACTTGTTGACCTAAACTGAGCCTCACTATCTAAGGCTGTGTCAGGTGCAACAAAGTATGATACATCAGCAATGTGGACACCCACTCTATAATTTCCATTAGGTAACTTCTCAATTGACAGTGCATCATCCAGATCAGTGGCAGTTGAAGGATCAATCGTAAATATGCACAAATTTCTAAGGTTTATTCTACTTTGCATTTCATTCAGTGGTACCTCCCAAGGAACACATGGCAGGCAGGACAAAGCTTCAGGTGAAAAGTCAGACAAACATATTGCATTCTCAAACAAAATTGCATCTAATTGGCTCTGAACTTCACCACCTTGTCCAAAAATACGCAAGATGTGAGCCTCAGGAAAAGGACTTTCTTCACTCCAATCATCAATTTGTGCAGCTACCAGATCCATTTCAACTGTCATATCACCACTTTTCAGCCTTTTCTTAATGCACTCTGGTAATTCTCTAACAAGAAGCATCATGATTGGAAACTTCGGATCAGTTGGAGTCAGCTGGATGTATTCATGCTCAGAAATCAATTTTTTATTGTTCTTTGCACCTTCTTTGCTTATGTCCCTCAAAGAAACCCACTGTTTCACAGTAAGATGACCAACAATACCCTCTCGACGCGGAGAACTCTCAATAACAGCAACCACCCTGCCAGTTGGTCTTTTAGAAGGGAAAGAATTAACCCACACACACATCTTTTCCACTGCATTAATTACTTCTTTGTGTCCACTACGAGAATTGAACTTTAAAAAATCGGAACCAGCATAGTGATGCCCATCAATACTATCACGGCTGGCCAGTTCCTGGGAAGCATTATCGTCATGAACACATCTTTTTTCAGGACAAGGATAACTTCTATAAGGGGTGGAGTTGTGATCAGCATCCTCTTCTTTACCTTTCCCTTTACAAATATTACCACCCACTTCATCATCTTCCTTAAGAAGGTTACAACCTTCCAATATTGCCGTATTGTTGCTAGTCCCGTTTGATCCTTTCATTTTTGTCCACAATGACAAAGGATCAATCTTAATTGCAACAATATCACCTTCCACCTACAGAGAACAATCATCAGATGTACATCCTCCAGCTAGATACAAGGCACAACGAGGAACATTTCTGTTATGATATCAACTATGGAAGAAGCACTGCAGCTCCATCTAAAATCCAAGCCAATTAGAAATGAAAACTTTCATTGCAGATGAGAGAAAATAAAGTGCAAAACTACTGTACACCCCCCTTACCTGAAAAACTATAATTGCCAAGCAGCTCAAAGAATTTCTTTTGAACCCCCAAACCAAAAAGAAAAAATCACCATATACGCAAGAGATGAACATAACCAGGCATATTCTAGGTTGATATATATATATATATATATATATATATATATATATATATATATATATATATATATATATATATATATATATATATAGGGGTAGGATATTCTTACACCGGTGTAAGAGTTAGAAGTATTACACTCAATCTTGATCATTGATCCACTTGTATCTAATGGCTCACATTACTAAAAAATTTGAGCCCTTAGATATAAGTGGGATCAACGGACAAGATTGATAGCGTAACTTACACTGGTGTAAAATGATCCTGACCCATATATATATATGTTTGTCCTTTTAAAGGACATAAAGTTGTGTCATTTTAAGAGAGAGAAAGAGATAAATAATGGAAATCATGGGGGGAGAGAGTGGAAGATTTTTTTTTAATTTAAATTTTAAATAAAAAATACTACTTTTAACTAAAAGAACCATTCTTTAAAAGGAAAATCATTTTTCCCATATATATATATATATATATATATATATATATATATATATATATATATATGCATTAACTTGTAAAGTAATACATCAAACTCAGAAAATCTTAAATAATGAATCGGCATGCAACATCTATGCAAATGCCCCCGATAAAGGTCACATAAGACTTCATAATGATTTATATATGATCAATTGAAACAAAATAGAAGTAGTTTTTCCATTAATACAAACAGAGTGGAAGTATAATAAATGTCCAGACTTACAGCTCTATTCTGGGCCGGAATTCCAGCAATGAGAACATCTGTTGGAACTCCATCAATTTTGCAGTAGGCCTACAAGTACATTTACGATAAAATTTTAATCATCATAGTAATACACTAGATGCATCAGGGAATTATGACCGGATCCCCGGGAAAAAAAGCAACTAAAATGGCTATAAGAGAGATGTCAGAAACCTCAAGTCTATTGTGAGCATTGACACGAAAAAGAGCTTTAAAAACATCACCCTTCTGCAAACCAAAAAAAATAATAACCAAATATTATTCCATAACAATGGTAATAAATTTATATTGCTAGTGTGTGTGTGCGTGCGCGCATGTATGTGTGTGAAACTACTATATCACTAACCTCTAATGCCTTCTCAATAGCCTCTACAGACCAGTGTGGACTAAAATAATTTCTCTGGGCACAGTGACCGATTTGACTGCAAGGGACCGGGTCTTTGCTTTTATTAGTTCCTGATGACCCTCTGCAACCAATGGGTTCAGAAAATGTTCTTGAACCAATTCCTCCACCATGGATTTGCAGAACCTGCAAATCAACAGGCTCCACTTGCTCATCGATATGCATAGGGGGCATTGAAATGAAAGCGACATTTGATGCTTTGGATAATCCTTGCTCAGCAGGTGTTTCAATTTTACCCAAACATTCCGACGACATCCCATGGGTCTCATTTACTTCAGATGCTACCATAACAGGAAAACAATGTGGGTCAGTGAAGAGAAAAAATGAACAGCAAATGATTTTTAAATTTACTACAAAGAAATAGGAAAAGAATAAGAATATTTAAACCGTTGCAGAAATACATGTATAATTGATCACAATGATACTAGTGTAACAAAGATTAAACATATCACCCAACAGCAACTTCAACTCACACAAAACCATGGAAAAATTTGAATTTTGTCTTCTGGGCTTGATGCAGAAATCGCCAACACCCCATAATTAACATAATAATAAAAAATATTAAAAAAAAAACAAAGAACGAAAAGGGTACCTGAGGATGAGGGAGGGTTTTGCTTAAGTCGACGATTGGATCGGCGCTTCTTCTTCTTGTCCTTTTCCCCATCATCAAACCTCTCAGGCGTGGATCCTTCAACCGAAGCTTTCATAATTAACACCCTTCCCCCAAAAAAGAAAATTCAAGAACAAGAAGGAAAAACGAAAGGGGAAAAATTGAAGTTAGAAGTCGGGAATCTTCCGTTTTTTGGGAAAAAAAATATTAATTCGGAAGAACCAAATGGTTAAAGAAAAGTATCAAATCAAATGAAAAAAGAGAAATAGAAGGGGTTTAAGAATAAGATGATTATTGAATAGAGAATAAGAAGAAGAAGAAGATTAAACGACAATAAGGTGTAGGGGTGGGTAGGAGGAGGAGGAGGTTGAAAACGACATTATGATTGGTCGGCGGGGACATGGGGCGCCGACTTTCGTTTGGTTGCCTTTCTCTCTTCCCTCTTTTCCTTCTTTCTTAATTCCTCTCCACATATGTTCCCTTTTCTTTTCTTTTCTTTTTTACCTTTCCTCCTACTCACTCCACACCAATCCCACACCTTTTTCTCCTCTAGTTTTAAAAAAATGTTTCTTTTTCTTCACTCAAGAATCTTGAGGTTGAGGGTGTTTGAATTTGTGTATATTTACGTCTGTCATGGAGTGCATTTTAATTCTCCTTTTATTTAAGAAATAATTGTACATTTTTTTTATGAAATATATTTATTAAAAAAGAAAAAGAAAAGACGCAAATTGTACATTTTTATAAAATTAGTTATTAATTTTTTTTTTGTCTTTTAATATTTCTATTAAATAAAACAATAGAGCATTAATAGTGATAGTGGGATTAAAAATAAAAATGGGTGAGAGATAAATAGTTGCTGCAAATTTTATGTGTATTTATATAGAGAATGTAATATTGTGCCTACTTTTTTCATATATAATCTACCCATTCATCTCCAATATTGTTAAATTTCAATTAACTTTTACTTTTTCTCTTTTCTCTTGATATTGGAATCTAATAGTGTTGGAAAAAAATAAGTAACACTAGACATAAAATAAATAAGCATAATAATATCTTATCCTTTTATCTAATCGAAAATATTAAATAAGTAAACCCCATCAATATTTGTGAGAATACATAAAATTGTATAAAATTTTAACATTAAAAAAATTCTGAGATAAATATGATATTACCAAAGGAATTTATATTTTCTTAATAATATTTAATTTTTGTTTAAAATCTTAAATGCTATTTTAAAATCAGAATTGTAGTATAACATATCATGTTGTAAGAAATATTTTTATATGGTATAATTTAACTTGGAGGACATACATTTTAGGGTTGATTGTTTATCATGTTATAGTAGATAAATTGAGGGAAATAATATTCTCATTTTACATGAGATAGTTATCTCATTTCTCTCACTTCAAAAATCGTACTCCTCTTTTTTCTTTTTCTTTTTTGCTTTTTAGTGGTGGGCTCCACTTGAATTCTATCTGTAGCATAAAAGAACTACTCTTATGCAACATTAGAGTAATATTCCCTATAAATTTATCTTATACACACCTAAAATTATATGAAACTCATTTTTTCTTCTTCTCAATGGTCTCACATGGGCCTCATATATGTAAATAATAGATAAAATTTATCTCTTTATGAGATGAGGAATATTAAATCCTATATTTTAAGAGTAAGAAAATCTTCTCATAGAGTATAATTCAACGCGTCTTATCTTCTGTCGAGAGTAGGTCATACATTTTTTATTTATTTTGGTAGACTACATAGTGTAAGAGTAGGTCATGCATTTTTTTTTTTTTGTGAAAGGTAGGTCATACATTTTAATAGGGGGAATAGTATACTTAGTTGTAAGAAATTGCTCTCTTCCAATATAATTCGACAGATCTTATCTTATGTCGAGATTAGGTAACCGTTAAATATTACTTTTATGGTCAAATTAATATATAATCTCAAAGAGTGAGTTTGGTAGATACATTAAGATGAGACACAACAAGATATAAAGTTTTATTTTGTAGTTAGTGTATTTAAAAATCGAATTAAACAATATTTTAAAAACTACATCTTAATTTCTCTGAAAGAAATCAAATCAAAGATAATAAAACAAAACCTTTCTATTTTATTTTTTTAATCGCATGTTAAGTGTTTGCTTAGAAACTCAATAAAAAATTTATAAAATCATAAGTAGTCAATTGTATTTTTATCGTCTTCATAGTTTCAAAATTTTGTAATTGACTCTTTAGTCTAGCTTTTTATTATAAATTTATAATAAATTTTAAGTTCTTACAATAAAAAATCAATTATAAAATTTTAAATTATTAGTTACAAACTTTATAAATATAGTTTAATTTAAAATTTCTCAATAATATAAGAATCTACAAATTAACTTAGCCTTCCTCACTAATTATGACACTTTATGATTAACATTTATTCATTCCTCACAAACTCAGATAAAAACTAGCTCAATTCCTCACTAACTCACATAACAATTAGCCCAATTCCTCACTAATTATGTTTTTGGTAACCTTCAACAAAGAGAATGGTGGTTTTAAAATAGTAGTCAATTAACTTTAGAGAGTGTTTGGTACAGATTTTTTTTTTTTATGTCTGGGAATCATGATTCTTAGGAATATGTTGGAAAAATGAATTTCTAAAAAATATTACAAAAAAATTGTTTAGTAGGCCAAAATGAATATTACCAAAAATTTGTGTGAAAATTTTCATTTTATGGAAATCCAAGAATACCACCCTCTTGTTGGTATTTTCGGATAACATTTTTATTCAAAAAGCTTAAATTAACTTTTACCGAGAATCTATTTTTGTTTTTGGAAATTTTTTAACAATTCTTGTATCAAATATAGGTAAATAAAATTACTGAGGTCAGTTTTTTGAGAATCCAAAATTTATCCTTGTACCAGACATACCATTACGTGCAACATGTATGTTTTTGGTAATATTCAAAATAGAAAAAAATTTGTTAATTGGACGTATGACTTATGTTCATAAACATAGTCTTGTGAAAGATTTTATATAACTTTGAGAAAGAGAGAAGTACCTCCAAAGTCAGCTTGAGAATGCCTTATAATCTAAAGAAGTGTTTTGGTATCATAAATCCAAACATAGGTGTTTTGTAGATGGAGATCACAATACAAAGTTCTATCATCTACAGATAATGATCCGTAAATACTGTAATAAAATTTATTGTATTCGAAATGATACTGGGAAATTATTTTCTTATGGTACATGAGAGAAATATCTCATATAGCAGAGACAATGTCATAGATGAGACTCACAAACAAGAGGAAAGAGAAAAAATAGAGATGAGATTCACTTCAATTTTGTATGTATAAGAATTTAACTTCTCTCATATAAAATGAGAGAAATATAACCCTACTAATATATCGATCTATGATATAACTAATCTTAAGAAGATGACATGTGAGTTTTATCGCAACCTCTTTGATGGTTACCCTGCAACATTTTTTCAAAGCAATTGGTCGAGACTCAAAGCCCAGATAATTGGATTGGTGAAAGAAGTGTGGATGAGCCCATCACTTATAGCTTCCTTGAACTCAACTCTGTTAGTTATCATTCCCAAAATACAGAACCCTACCCACGTAGCTCAGACATATCTCTATATCTACATTATGAGGTAATGAGAAAAGTGTGTACAATATAAACAAATAAAAAATAAAAAATTAAGAATAACTCAATAACTACTAATTAAGATTAAAGCTCACACTAAGGCTCATTGCCTACTTTGGAACTTCCTACATTGACTCGAATTTCTCAGCGATACATATAGAGTCAACTTTTTACTGGAACACATATTTTACTACAAATCTTGAGCTCTTAGGTGAGAGTGACACTCGATGTAAGGAGGATGTGTATGGGTCGAATCAAACCGAATTTTTTGAAAAACTAAACTGATGATTTAAATGGTTCGGTTCAAAACTGGTTCGACTCGGGAGTGGTTCGGTTCAGAAACGGTTTGGTTCGGTTCGGAACCGGTTCGGGTCAACCATTTTTTGAAAAAAAAATTAAAAAAAAATTATAAAAATCAATTTGGTTTGGTTTGAAAACGATCCGGTTCGGAAATGGTTCGGTTCGATTCATAAACTGGTTCTTTAAAATCTGGTTCGATTCATGAACCGATTTTTTAAAACCATTTATTTTAAAAGTGTTTCGGATTCGATTCATGGTTCAGTCCAATTTTTTTGGGTATTTTACACAGCTCTAATCTCTAGATGTTATTCATATATGATATCACAATCTTTTATGTGAGGTGAGATTTATTATAAATATTTCAAAGATCATTAAATACAAGTAATAAATAATAAAATAATTGATAATTAAATTTAGATACCGATGCTTTTTCTTTTTTTTATCATTGAAGGGGCACTAATACGGAAATTATAGTGGGCCGTGTTTAAAAGGGCAGGCGCTCTTTCGGACCCAAAAGAGAATGGCACCTTGGCGCTTTATTATCCAATGAGAGCATGACACAGTGGAAAATCGCGTTGGCATGCAATTAGAATTGACTCCGAGTCTAGAAGTGGCGTTGAATTGAATAAGCGTATGTAATATAAAACAATACATGAATAAATTGAAGTGTAGAATAATAATATATTGGTACCGATATCACCAATTCCTCTTTCATTTCAATTTCAGCAATCTCCTTCTCTCTATCTCATGGCTTACGTTGAGGGAGGTATCTTCCTATTCTCAATTCTCATTTCATAGCATTCTTTTTTTCTTTTTCTTTGCCATTACCGTTTAGCTTCAGGTTCTGATTCCTCTCTGGGACTTGGATTTATAGAACCTCTTATCTGGTGCTTTTAGATCTAACCTTTTTTATTTTATTTTGATTTCATGTATTCTTTTCGAAACAAGCTTCCGAATCGCGAAATTTTGGAATTCCAAACTTTCGATGATTGCTAACAATTTATATTTTGAGAATCATAATGATGATGTTTCTTTTTATTTCTCTATTTAAATTTATTAAATAAAATTTAGCATACCTTTTTTTTTTAACGGTGTTTATATCGGTGTTCCCTGATTTTCCAGTTTTCCATGTCACATGTCTTAAGACATAAATTGTTGAGATCTTTGGGCAACATTGTATCCATGTTTCAACTAGTAGTTGCAAATTCATTTTATCTGCGTGGAACTTTACTACATATTATTCTCGAACAGTACTGATTTCACATGCTTCTCAAATTATATGGATAGAAACATCAGCTTCTGTAGTCAATGAAATTAATATTTCTTATCAACACCCTCTGAAAGTCATCACAGGAAATACCCAATAGCTTCACTCCTTAAGTCCTTGTTGATAAAGCTCTTAAAAACGTAATCACCCATGATGCCTAGTTATGTAGTGCAGACTGGTGTGAACTCACCTAATTCTGTGTATAGAATTGTAGAAAAGCTGCACAAAGCATAATTGATGGCTAAGCATATGGATCTAAATTGCTGAAACAGTTAAGTAACACGGGAACACACTAATCAATTGATGTTTAGAGAAGAGGATGGTCCTGCTGTCTCTGTAGAACAGGTGGAACTCATCTCTACCTTGAGGGGTTTAACTTTGAAAAGGTTGTGAATTTCCAATCGGTATACTAGGATTTCGAACCGGAACAGTGGTAAAACTGTTCTTTCATGACTGAAAGGTCATGAATTCGAATCCAGGAAACAGCCTTTTTGCAATTATGCAAGGATAAAGCTGCGTACAAGGATTGCCTCCGCCTCCACCCACACTCGCTAGTCGGGTTTAACGGGGAGTGATTTTTTTTTTTTATTCCGGGATTTCGAAGACACAAACTTTGACACACGGGAGGGTGTTCTTGTTTGAACTTTCTTTTTGAGGTTAACAGCCTCTTTGTTTTCTGTTAGTTTAGGTCCAATGTGATGATAGTAATGCATAGATATATTTGTGGGGAAGGTGGTTGTCACGATGAATACTAAATAGCAGAGGTGCTGGAATAAATCACAGTTACTTCCATTTGGAAGAGGTTATTTGTTGAATAAAGGGCGTGTGCTTTCAATTTCAATCAATTTCTTTTGATTAGTTTCAGGGCCATTGGTAGGAATGAGGTGGGAAAGCCTTAATGGTGGTGTATTTGGCTTGACCTGCTTACCTGTATTAGCCTTTATGGCCTCCCTTTGGTGTTCAGGTCGTGATCTCTTAAAGGGGGCCTTCCTTATAGATGTACTAAGGGATTGGAAAGCTTTATTGTGTTAATGACCCTGTTTGTCTTTTTTATATTATATTTTTATGCCTTTGCCAAGCATGATACTATTGGATCGGGTGTTTACCACTAGGCAAAAAGCTATAGCTGTTAGTCAGAGCGCAACTCTTTCTACTTACCCCTACTAGTCCAAGCACCATGGTTCGATTTGACTCTGACCTCACATTGGGCTCTACCATGGCAGGATGTTGACCTCTACAACAATCCTCCCCCCTCCCCCCCTAACCCCAGCACATGCCTCCAGCAAAGTGTTATCTTGAGGAATCAATCCCATGACCTTGGCTCTGATACCACGTGTTGGATCGAGCACTTACTTACTTACCACTAGGTTAAAAGCTATAGTTGTTAGTCAAAGTATAACTCTTTCTACTTATCCCTACCAGCCCAAGCGCTATGGTTGGATCTGACTCCAACCCCACATTAGGCCTTGCCAAGGTAGAATGCTGACTTCTCCAACAAAGACCATGTCTTATACCTCTTCTTTTCTTTTCTCTAAGAATACATTTTTATTTAGAAGAAGTTTTCGAGCAAATTTGGGAGATGTTTTGTCATAGGTATTGTAAATCTGTTATTCTAAAAAGGGTAAATGACATAATTATTCTTCCTTTTAATTTAGCTACGTAAACAGTCAATGTTAGGTGCTTTTGGAAAGCAAAATGTGTTATCAAATTAGTGAATAACCTTTCTGTAGCAATGTAGAATATAGGTATAGATATGAAGTATGAACCACTCCTTTTCTTTTGCGCTCAGGTATTTATCATAAGTATTGAAAAAGTTTTGGAGCAAATTCGGGAGATGTTTTGTCATAGGTATTGTAAATCTGTTATTCTAAAAAGGGTAAATGACATAATTATTCTTCCTTTTAATGTAGCTACGGATAACAGTCAATGTTAGGTGTTTTTGGAAAGCAAAATGTGTTATCAAATTAGTGAATAACCTTTCTGTAGCAATGTAGAATATAGGTATCGATATGAAGTACGAACCACTCCTTTTTTTTTTTTTTTGCGCTCAGGTATTTATCATAGGTATTGAAAATGTTTTGGAGCAAATTTGGGAGATGTTTTGTCATAGGTATTGTAAATCTGTTATTATAAAAATGGTAAATGACATTACTATTTTTCCTTTTAATTTAACTATGGTAAACAGTCAATGTTAGGTGTTTTTGGAAAACAAAATGTGTTATGAAATTAGTGAATAACCTTTCTGTAGCAATGTAGAATATAGGTATAGATATGAAGTACGATCCACTCCTTTTCTTTTGTGCTTAGGTATTTATCTTCAATGTACAAGATAAAAGATTTTGGGATGTCTTTCTTTACCATTTCTTGCTCCTTCTGCATTATCCCTACCCTCTTTCCCTATTGCATTTTTTTCTTATCCTTTTTTTTTAGTTCTGTATGATAGTTTCAATTCCTCCCTTTCTCATTTTGTTGAACGTTACCCTTTGTAATACTGGAAATTGATCACTTGAGTAGGGATATTATATTAGACAGCTGAAATCTTTCATATTTCCTGTGATATCAATTCTTATTTAGTTTTTGATTTGGCCATTAGTTGTTTTTTATTTAGCCATTGCAGTAGTTGTTAATTAAGATACAAAATTTTGGCATAGATGTCTTTGACTTATGCAAAAAGTATGTGCTTGAATTGGCCAAATTTGTGGTTGGAAGTTATTGATATGCTTGCAAGAGAAGTTGGTTGGTTAATTTTATTCTTACTGTAGTTCTCAACTTTTCTAATATTTTTTAAGGGAAAACATTTTCTCATGTTGCATGAGAATTTAATTCTCATGTTGTGACCCTTCGATTTGCGTGTAATTCTTTTTCTTTTTTTAATAAATGTGGGGCCACCATTAGTTGAGTCACAACATGAGAATTCAATTCTCATGCAACATGAGAAAATCAAATCCCATTTTTTAAACCATATAACCATATGGTTTATTTCCTATGATGTAAAAATGGGGAGACATTCACCCTTAATTTCTGGGTGGAATGACCTCTCTGTTTGAAAGCTGTTGATCTGATTTTTGGGTGCTCATTTGTCTGTTAATCTTGTTTCCTTGTGTTCTTTCATTGCCTGGTTAGAGTTCTAAAGAAGAGAAAGAAATTGTAATCCTAACTCATCTCACGCGTGGTCTTTAGGCTGGTGGTGTTGTGTTTTTTATGCTATTGCTGCATGATTAGATAGCATTACTGATTGAAACTTCAGAATGAAACTAAGGCTACCAGCTGTGCTGTTGTGCTTGTAAAACTTATCATTCATGTCTTGAGTTTTTCAGCTTGTATTATGATGGGTCTAAACCAAATCTGTTATAGACACTTTCTTTCTTGACGTCACAAAATGATTATGTAGGTTGATATTGATTTGTTACTGGAGCTTGTACAATTTTGTGCAGGTCTTGTTAAATCAAAGCGATCAATATGGCGGCTTAAAACAATCACTGATTTTTTCTGGGCCGTTGTTAACATCATAGGCGTGTTTTTTGCTACCATGTTCTCGGTAATATTTCTTGATTCCTATTATAGAACTTACGAGGAGTCTGTTGGTAACGAATTGATGTATGCTCATGATGTTTTCATCCCCTAGATGGAAAAGTCAGATGCCTACCGGAAAGGTTCTGCTAGTAAGAAATGGGATGGAGGCGCTCCTGGAGGTCCTGGCGGTGGCGGTGGGGGTGGACCATATGGTGGTGGTCCAAGGGGCCCTCCTCGTGGTGGTCTTGACAATGTTCGTGGGCTAGATAGTATTAGGGGACGTGACCATAGTAAGTTTATATTGTCTGCGTTTGCCCTTGATCTTTGTTTTGGTGTTCGGTTTATTTTTTTGTTTTCGTTTATAGTCGATATATTTTTTATGAGGAAGGTTATACTTACAACTTTTTTTTTTACAACCTCTTACAACCATATCTTATCACCGTTGATTTCTGTCAATCAACTGTTATCATTTATTATGAATTAATAATTAATTAATGAGTTTAATTTGAAAAAATGATAACCGTTGATTTAAATCAACGGTGATAAGATATGGTTGTAAAAGGTTATAAAAAAAATGTTGTAATTATAACCTTGCTCATTTTTTATTGATAATTATAAAAATATGACATTGTTTTCACTTTGTTTTTTAATTTCAAGAATTCGATAAGATTAAGATCAATAAAATCTTATTTTTATCATTTCCTTCACAATATCTTAGAAACCGAAAACAAAATAGCATTTTTGAAAGGGAAAAATATTTTTCTTGCTTATTTCCTATAACTCCAAAATACTGTCGTTTTATGGTTTAGGAAAAAAAAAAGTATTTTGGAAATTTTATTTTGCTCTTATATCATGTATATTAAGGGGGAAAATGTTTATCATGCCATAGGAGATAAATTATATCTAGCAATTCCGAAATTATGTTATTTTGGGGGAATCGAGAGCTTACGGCCGGAAAACTGATATAGTTTTAGGGTTGGTGGAGATAATTTATCTCTTATGGCTGGAAAAATGATGAACTTTTACTAAAGTACTCTTATTTTTTTTTTCTTAAAACCTAAAATGATATCTTATAGATTTGTAGAAGATAATTTTATTTGCTATGACAGGTAAAATATTAATCTCTTTGTATAAATATAAATAAAAACATATTAACCGAAAATTAAAAATAAAAAAACAGACCAAACGTCACACTAGATATTTATATATTTTGCTTTTCCAGTTTTTCTTTGCTAATAATCTCCTTTCATTTTCCAGGTTCGCTGCCTGCCTGCGGCTCCTGCTGTGGCTGAGAGTGTTAGAGAGCTCATTTGTGTATGTGCCTTATTGGTTACGATCTGTATCCGGTGTACGTTGAACTGGTGGTGTAGTATGCAAATATCGTTACGACTTTCAAGCTGTATCTGTGGGCATATAGGTTAAAATAGCAAAAAAATCGAACGTGATTGATAGTTTCCATACGAGCAATTACAGATATATGTGTTCTGATTTTTTTTCTTCTCGTAGAATATGTATTGAATTTTTTTTTTTTTTAAATTTAAAGTCAAAATAAAAAATAAAAATAATTTAAAAAAGAAATTATAATTTTTAATTTTTTTTTGGAAAAAATATTTGTCTTTTTAAATGATATAATTTTGTGTCATTTTAGATTCCAATTGTTGATTTTCATTGACAATGGTTAGGATTTATTAGGTTTTATTTTGAAATACTAATTAATTAATAAATTTGACTCAATAAATTCTAGCTGTTGATTGATGAAAATCAATAGTTAGGATCTAAAATGATATAAAGTTAGATTCTGTACAAGGATAAATTTTTTTTTTTCTTTTTAACAAATCAGGTTTTGTCAAATGAGTTTTTTTATTTTTTATTTTTAAATTAAAAAATATTTTTCAAAACAGATTTCGAAAGTCGCCCTATTAATCGTATATCCTTCTTTGAACTTCTTTGTTCAATTATGGAATTGGGTTCAGGGCTTAAAAGCGCTTTCAGTATTTAAATATAATTTCTTTTAAGAATTTTTTTTATTTGCAAAATAATACGGGTTTTCTCCTATTTTCGGTGGTGGATGTAAACCCTACTATGACTGAGTTCTAACGAAACAATTAAGTGAATGGATTTGCTTATATTTATAGTTTAGTTTTATAAAATCCTGCTTATATTTATAGTTTAGTTTATAAAATTGAAATCTCTATATTTTATGTCACCTCAAAATTAAGTTATTTTAGGATTGAAAAAAAAAATGTCATAATTTTTCTCTCTCTCTCTCTATCGCTTAGTTCATCCATCATCTCCATGTTTGTCTAGAATTTTTTTCCTCTCTCTCTCTCACAGTTCTCCACTTTGATTCCGTTGAAGTTCCTCGGCTTTGCTTGTGCAACTTCTGTGTTTGCCGTGCGATTTGTTTCGTTTCGGATCAGGAGGGAAAAAATGTTGATGCCCGTCTTTGAATATGTTAACTAGATTTCGACCTTTTAATTTTGTGGTTTAAACCTCAATTTGGAGAAGCTGCTAGTAGATTATGTCAAATTTGATTAAAAGTTTTCCAACCTTTAAATGATATAGTTTTGAAGTGATATGAAATAATTTTTTCTAGTGTGACACGAAAAACAATAAATGATATAACCGTTGATAGATGAAAATCAACGATTAAGATATGATTATCTTATAGGTTGTAAGTATAACCTTCCTCTTGATTATATTAACTTGTTTAATAATATTTCACTATCTAAATGATTTGGATATATTTATCAATATAAAATACTATTAAAGTACCAACAAAGCTCATTCCAATTGATAGATGGCTGGCTACCTTAAGCAATATAATAGCAGTTCGATTCCTGACCATGTATATGGAAAAAAACTTTGATGGTAGAAGCAAAATCTACTTCCAGTGATTGCTACTCCTCGAAAAGATTAATTTTTGGCTGTTAGTTAGGAATACCTTGGGAAAACTAAAAAAAAATACTAATAAATTTCATGTACGAGAAATTAAATTTAATAAATTGTCTAGATTATAATGTTAATAGTAATAAAAAGAAAATTGTATACAAAAATACAATTGAAAATATTCTTACGCTGACCTCCATTTGCTCAAAAATTGGCCTAGCAATACTCATTTTCAACACCCCCGAAACCCCCCGCCGTGAAATATCTTTTTAAGCCTTTTGCGCCATTTCAGTAACTAAGTTGTAGATATAAAATACTATAAATTTTTTAGAAAAAAGATTAAAAAATTTAAATCGGGAAAAGAAAATAAAAAAATGAATTGAACTAAAATAAAACAAAATTTAAAACCGTAAATAAATGAAAAAATACCAAAGAAAACTATTGTGTGAATCATTTTGTAATTTGGAATTAAATATTTTTATTTGAATTCAAATATTAATAGATACGATCTATTCTATATATGACAAATAAAGTATTAATTATTAGATGTAATCAGTTAATGAATGAATTAAAAGGAATCAAATAAAATCAGGTAAAGGACAAATTAATGTACCATTAACTCAAAAACAGTTTATTAGCCATCCTTTCCTTCTTTTTCTTGTTAGGTAAAAGACAAATAAATGTACCATTAACTTTAGGGTTTGTTTTTTTAATTTATATAATTTTATCTAATATTAATCGAAACAACATCATTTTGAAACGAAAATTATGGTATTTTTATAATTTTAATTTATTTCAGGATTATAATAGTCTTTATCATTCTAATTTTTTAATTTTTCAACCCCAAAATGACGTTATTTCAATGAACATTAGATAAAGTTATCTAAAGTAACATCTAAAACTTTTTTCCCTTAATTTTATAATATTTGGACAGCCATCTTTTTCTGTCCTTGAGGTGAAGGACATATTCTTTAATTTCGCTTCGTACAATTTGATTCTTTTAATTTCTAAGTTGTTTGCTTGGATATTTACGTTTTAAACTGAAATTTTTTAGGAAACACACTTTTGTGAACTTGATAAGTGCCAAAAAACACTTTGTTTCTAGGATAAAAAAATAGATTAAATAATGGATGATTAATATGATCAAGAACATAGTGGTAATTAATGAATGCAAAAGATTATAGGATTTTAATGTTCGGACATGATATTCACTTAAAAATATAGTGGTTTCAGGTTTAAATTGTTAAATCAGAGCATTGCAGCAAAAGGAAGCTAGAAGAAATTAAAGCAATAAATGTGGGGCAATAATTTAGTGAAAATATTCTTGAAGCTATCTTTCGGCTAATTTTTCACATTGAATATGATGGATTTTGATATCGTGTTCTTCATAGAAGTTGTAGATCTTTCTCTTATCTTTCCAATGGACAAGGATCACATCAATTGGACGAGTATAGCTCACATTATGGCCAAAATACGAAACCATATTTTGCTGCCAAAATAGCGCGATTTAACGCGTTGCGGCCTAGTTGCAACCAAATTAAGGCTCATTACGGGATTCTCACCTTAGGGTTCTACACATAGTTAATCTAATTTTAAGAGGAAACTCATAATTCTATCTGCGGCTGGAGACCTTGGAAGAGGTAGAGGAGTAGCTCTTTTTATGAGAATGAGGAGGAAATGGTCAAAGCTTTACTGTGGAGGCCGGGTTCTAAGTTTCTTATATGGATTCTAGTCTCTTTTCATCTACTGTTCCTGTTTTCTTACACGTGTAAGGCTAATTTCTTTTAGGTAGTTAGGTGAGATGGAACCAATGAGATCTTGAACAATGTTTATACTTTCTTGTAATTGATATTTATTATTTGAATTATGTAATTAATAGTTCACTAATGATTGGTTTTGTTTATGACTTGCGCACTCAAAGATAAACACAGAGTCTTGTATGTCAATAGGGGTATTGATATCTTGACTAGGGGGTGCGTGGAGCGGTTCGGTTCGGTTATTGTCAAAAACCAAACCAAACCAGTTTTAAACGGTTTAGATTTTAAATCGAACCATTTTTTTTTTTTTAAAAAAACCGGTTTTCAATTTATCCAAATCGATTTGTGGTTTATAACCGGTTTTGAATAAAAAATCGGTTTAAACCGGTTTTAATTCAAAACTGGTTTTAAATCAAAACCGGTTATGAACCATAAACCGGTTATCAAGTTCAAAACCGATTTTTTGCAAGAAACTTCATTGTTTTGGAACTCTCAGGACGAAATGATTCTTATAGAAATGATTCACGTTATTTCTACGGAAAACTTTTCTATCAAAATTTTGCAAATTTTTTTGACAAAAAATATTTCAATCAAAATTTAGGACTAAAAACATATCTATAAAAAAGTCTGACGAAAAGAATTTTTGTCGAATTTTTTTACGGAATATAAATTTTGTCAAAATATTTCCCATTAAATATTTCATAAAAAAACATATTCATCGAAATTTTTGACGAAACATATTTCTATCAAAATTTTCCACGAAACACATTTCCTTCAAAAACTTTTGACGGAAAGAAATTTCATCAAAATTCTTTACAGAATTCAAATTTCGTCGAAAACATTTTCGTTAAACTTTTTGACAAAAAAAATCCCATCAAATTTTTTAAGGAAACACATTCATCGAAAGTTTTCGACGAAAAATATTTTCGTCAAATTTTTGGATAAAAATCAGTGGGACAGGATATTGTGACACCCAAATAAAGTTATGACCAATGTTACGATCAATCACCTCACCGTTAGATTGGTAGTAGCGACGTTTCTCTCCCCCTTCTTTCTCTCCTCATTGATAACCATACACTCTACCAGTGGCGGATGCAGGAAAATATTTTTATGTCCTCACATTGGCGGGGTTCGGGGGCGCAATTTTTTTTTTGTAAAGAAAGTTAAATCAACGTTTGAACCCGCTCATAATCTAATTGCTTCCATAACAAGTTGGAGGCAATAGTTTTGACCAATTATTCCTCCCTAAATCTTACCAATCCTCCAAAATAAATATGAGAATATTCTCCAGTATATCTATACATCATCATTCTATTTTATAGTGGTGAATAAAAAAGTCAACACTACCTATACAGAAGGCAAACAAAATCACAGTGAAGGTCTCGTCTCTAGATATTAACTTATTTGAGAATGTCAGACCAGCAATCAATCATCTCTTTTTATAAAAATGAAAAAGGAAATAAATAATTAAGAGAGCATGGGAATGTGGAAGTGACACGGGAGGAATAATAAGTTCTCTCTAATCAATTTGCGTTGCTACATTGTTTTAATCATCTTCGTACATTGCCACGTTGCTAATTAATATAAGAATAAATATCTTTTTTGATCCCTAACAAAAAACTCAGTCCCCACTTTAGTTCATTATAAAAAAATTAGTCACCTGATCGCTATGAAATTCAAAGTGGACCCATTTTAATCTTTTTGAAGGATTAATGTAGGTCTTTTTTAAATTTGCGAGAGACCATGATTTTAACTAAATTGATCCACTTTAAATTTTTTAGGGACCTCGACACTAATTTTATTTTATAAGGGACTAAAATGTGGACCATATTTTTTGTTAGGGGTTTAAAAGGATATTTACTCCTAATATATATATTGAATCAATAGACAAATAAATACTTACAATATATATAAAAAAACTGAATTTTCTTTTACGACCGCACTTGCGGGCATTTGCCCGCAAGTGGGTCCGCCAGTGCACTCTGCCACCGCCCGCCTCCCATATCCTCTGTCCCGAGCCCCACCTTCCTCCGTCGCGCCGCTGCATCCCGCGGAGAGCTTCGCCGAATACACGAGCTAGGGTTCGATTTTTACAACCAAATTTGACTTTTACCAGATATACCAGGTTCGATTTTTCTGATCTTCCTAATTTACCGATTTAATATGATTTTTCATAGAATTATTAATTATATTAATGGAATGGAATGGTATATATGTATAAGGGTTCGATTTTTACAACCAAATTTGATTTTTACCAGATATACTAGGTTTGATTTTTCTGATCGGCCTGATTTACCGATTTAATTCGATTTTTCATAGAATTATTAATTATATTAATGGAATGGAATGGTATATATGTATAAGGGTTCGATTTTTACAACCAAATTTGATTTTTACCAGATATACCAGGTTCGATTTTTCTGATCTGCTTGATCTACCGATTTAATTCGATTTTTCATAGAATTATTAATTATATTAATGGAATGGTATATATGTATAAACGTATATTTATCAAGGGTATGCAGAATATATATTTTAGCAAAACTCAATATGGGCGGCGGCGGGCAGTGACAGAGTGTATGGTTATCAACGAGGAGAGAGAGAAACGAATATAGAGGGGCTATTTAAGAGATCAACGAGGACCGTCGGATCGCTACTACCAATCTAACGGTGAGATGATTGGTCGTAACATTGGTCGTAACTTTATTTGGGTGTCACAATATCCTGTCCCAAAAACATTTCTATCAAAATTTTCAATGGAAAACATTTCTATGAAAAATTTTCGTAAAAAATTTATGACGAATAATATTTCGTTAATTTTTTTTGATAAAAATGCTTTTCGTCAAAATGTTTTATAAATATTTTTCGTCAAAATTTTTGAGGGAGATGATTGGAGGGAACTTAGATTCCGTAAAAAACTTTGACAAAAAAAATTCCTATCGGAATTTTTTATAGAAATATTTTCCATCAAAATGATTTTCTGAAATATTTTTCGTCAAATTTTTTTACGTAAATATTTTTTGTCAAAGTTTCTGAAAAATGGAGGTGCAAAGGGTGCAAACCATAGCTTCCGAGTCCAAAGATGCCTTTATCCCGGCCATGTTTGTTAGGCCAGAGACAGAGCAACCAGGAATCACAACCGTTCATGGGGTGAAACTTGGGGTTCCCATTATTGATTTCAGTAATCCAGATGAAGGAAAAGTCATGCGTGAGATTATGGAAGCAAGTAGGGATTGGGGAGTGTTCCAAATTGTGAACCATGAGATACCTAGCCAAGTTATAAGCAAATTGCAAACTGTAGGTAAAGAGTTCTTTGACCTACCACAAGAAGAAAAAGAACTATATGCTAAGCCTGAAGGGTCTGATTCTATACAAGGTTATGGCACAAAGCTTCAGAAAGAGGTGAATGGCAAGAAAGGCTGGGTGGACCATTTGTTCCACGTTATATGGCCACCTTCTTCCATTGACTACCGTTTCTGGCCTAAGAATCCTCCTTCTTACAGGTTAGTTTGATGAATATTAATGTCATTTGTCTTCTTCTTCTTAGAAACCTTCCTATTTTGACGTGCATACAATGCATAGACTCATGACCATCGCCATTTCTTGGTCGAAGCATGATATATATGATATTCATTGCCATTGATTTTGTTTCTTGCCCTTCATGGCTAATATTCACCTTTGTGTTATTTATAAGGGGGTTAACTTAACACAACCTGAAGGGATTTTTTTTTACCGATTTGAAATAAAATGAATAAATAAATAATGGCATTATTTGTTAGGAGATATAATAAAATCATTCATTTATAGCTCCTCATATCGATCCTTTACGTCTCTTCATGTTTAAAACCAAAAAAAAAAAGGTATCATGTGAGGAGATGCTTTGAGAGACATAATAAAATTATGCTAGAATTTTAATGCTTTTTTTTTTTATTTATAAAATTTTAAATGACGGAAAAATTCCGTCGAAAATGATAAAAATTCCGTCGAAAATGACATTTTCGACGGAATTTTCGACGGAAAAGAAGCCGTCGAATAAGTCTTCGTAGGTAATAAATTTTTCGACGGAATTAGAGATTCCGTCGAAAAAATTCGACGGAAATTATTTCCGTCGTTTTTTTTCGACGGAAATTATTTCCGATGTTTTTTTCGACGGAATAATTTCTGTGGAAAATTTCGACGGAAAAATAAGTCTGTCGAAATTTTTCGACGGAAAATGAATGACATTCCGTCGAAAAATCTTGTATTAATTTTCGACGGAAAATAAATTCTGTCGAAAATTTTCGACGGAAAATGATGTAATTCCGTCGATAAATCTTTTAATATTTTTCGACGGAAAATAAATTCTGTCGAAATTTTTCGACGGAAAATGAACGAAATTCCGTCGAAAAATCTTTTAATATTTTTCGACGGAAAATAAATTCGGAAAATGTCGAAAAATTTTTAATATTTTTCGACGGAAAATAAATTCTGTCGAAATTTTTCGACGGAAAATTCCGTCGAAAAATCTTTTAATATTTTTCGACGGAAAATAAATTCTGTCGAAATTTTTCGACGGAAAATTTTTCCGTCGAAAAATCTTTTAATATTTTTCGACGGAAAATAAATTCTGTCGAAATTTTTCGACGGAAAATGAATTAAATTCCGTCGAAAAATCTTTTAATATTTTTCGACGGAAAATAAATTCTGTCGAAATTTTTCGACGGAAAATTAATAAAATTCCGTCGATAAATCTTTTAATAATTTTCGACGGAAAACAAATTCCGTCGAAAATTTTCGACATAAATTCTTTGAATATTTTTATCTCTACAAAATTAATATCAACTTATGTTTCACACCTGATAAACAAATATATGAAAGTAACATATCATAATTATATGATTTTAATATAATTATGATATGTTAAAAATCCCTGTCATATACTAATCAAAATATACTTATATATATAAATGTCCAACACATATACTAATCAATAGGGACATACATATACAAAAGTCCCTATCATATACTAATCAAAAGAGTACTATGTCTAAAAATGTCCAAGACATATGCTAATCAAAAGGGACATACATATACAAAAGTCCCCTGTCATATACAAATCAAAAGAGTCCTATATGTATAAATGTCCAAGATATATACTAATAAAACAGGAACATACATATACAAAAGTCCCTGTCATATACTAATCAAAATAGTCTATCTGCAATAGTCCCGGTCATATACATCCAACAAAGATACAAAAGTCATGCTGGTGGATGACCTGCATGATCGTGGTCATCACCTACGTCCTGAGACGGGGGCTGAGTCTCGTCGTCATCCTCAGTATCTAAAAATTCCACAGGAAGCCTTCGCAAAAGCTTCTCCATGGTGTCCATTCGCTTCTGCATCATAACCATTAAACTATCCTGTTTGTCAACCATTTTCTGCTGCTGTGCAGCCTTCTCCTCTTGCTGTGCAACTGTACCCTGCAACTGTAGAATCAATGTGCGCATCCTGTCATTCTCCTGCTGCGACACTCCAAATGGTAACCTATTGCAGATTCGAGATTGCTTATATACTCCTCCTCGTGTACCTAAACCGTATACCCGTCCTTTACTGTTAACCCCACCAGCTGCCTGCAATATTAAATCATTATCCGAGGCAATACTGCTAGCATCCACTCCTGGAGATATATTACTATCATGTGAGCAAATTACTATCATGTGAGCAAATATTCTCCTCCACTAAAGTTTTTCTATTTTGTTCTTCAACCTTACTTGTTTGATCTAGTTACTAAGCACATTACAACTAACACTTTGACCCTAAAAATTAAAAAGGACCATCACCTTGGAACAAAAATACCTTTATTTCTCATACTTTCCATTATCCAGTAATTTAATTAATTGTTGTTGACTGAAACATCGTGATGGCAGTATTGAATATTGAAATATGAATCACAAGCAATGATTGCTATAGTATATCACAATTATCAAAGTGCAGGCCATAGGTTACTTAAAATACTTATAAGCCTGCACTTAAAATAAAAAGGTCATTGTCCAAGAAAGTTGTAACCATGTACTTTTTTTTTTTTTTATAAACATAATCATGTACTTCAAATGTATATTGTAGAAATGGGATATCAGAAAACATGTAATAATGTGATTAGAAAATTACCACTGCCGTTGAAGACATGGATAGAAATGTACCCACAAATATTCCTTCAGATGATTTGCCACCACATAACTGCAGGTAGGATTTAGGTGCATTCATCAGAAATTCAGTCACTAAAGTAGAGAAATTTTGTAATAAATAAGAGTACAAAACACCATCAATTTATTCACTCAATTGGAAGCTCAAAATCAAGACATGTTCCTAGATAACTATTTTAAGAGCCTTAACATCTAACAAGCATAGAAAAGTACAAGCCCATCTACAAGTCTTTCTCGTCTCCTTACCATATGGCTTATTGTTAAAATGAAGTACACAATTTAACACAATACATTTTTTTTTCTATTCATGTGTAAATAAAATAAGTACACAATTTTATTGATAATCAAATAAGAAGCATGACAGATGGAATTGACCAGCAGTCAAGCAACGTCAATGTGTATTGATACACCTTCACAACTTTGCATTAGATGAGAATTAGTTTGCAAATCATTGAAAGTAAGATCATTCAAATCTTCAACGTTGACAGCACTTGACAGGCATAACATAAATAGACAATTAAAACTATTAATTTTGAAATAACTGAAATGATTAATTAAAGCATAACCTAGCAGATATTTCAAAGTTTTACCTCCATATAGTCTCTGTGGTGTGCTAAGGACTGAGATCCTACATAAAGTTTGCATTTTCCCTTGGTTTTCTCAGAATCAAGATTTTTGGCATTGTTTTGTAAATCCACAGCAGCTCCTGAGTTCTCCTCGGCATCACCATGTCCATCAATTTCCATTTGATCAATTGCACCAACAACCTTTATGGAATAATAAATAATTGATATCCTAATTTATTAATGATAAAGGGATAAAGTTGTAGGGGGAAAATAAAGGCAAGCCAACTGCTAAATGTTCGGGAATGATAAAATTTAATCATGTGGCAATTCTTATTAAGTTTAAAGTACAACAAAATTTATAATCAAGTGGCAATTCCCAAAAAAATATTATGGTCACTGTATCTATCGTACAAAGAAGAGCATAAAATTCCACTGTACACGTGCCAGGGTCGCTGCTGATAATCTCTGAACACTCTGCCTGAAGGTAGCAACACAAATCCAACTACAGAGAATCAGAGATTTTTCATGCAATGAAATTAACGGGCAAAAAGTAACGCTTTGCTATTCTATTGAAATCAAAAAAATTCTCAAACTTCCTATGGAAGACAGACTCAATCTCAATTACCTAAAAAGATCATTTTCCAAACAAATTATCAATGGATCCAAGTACCTTGTTTTGTAGAGAGAGATATATGTCCTTTTTTCCTCCCAGCGCTATCATCCAATTTCCAGAATTTGCATTTACCTCATATAGCAGCTCATCCTGTCAAAATTAAAAAATAAATTATAGCTTCAAATGGGAAAACTTCTTATAGTTTTTAATATTATTTAATAAGTCCTTTAAATTTAATTAAATTTTTAATTAAATTTAATTCAGCTTTTCCATTTGCTTAAACAGCTAAACCTCTTCTTCAAACTATGACTCTTAAATTCATAGAAAAATAGACCTACTTATTTGTTCTTGTAAGCAGTTTCTTAGAAAAACAGACCTTACATTAGATGGGTTGCTTGGCTACATAGAGTTAGCAGAAGATCTTGAAAGTCAAGGAATGTTGAATGATAAGAGAAAGGGAATTACTGAAGTTTAAACCCATACATTAATAAGGAATTTTGAATATCACGATACAACCATGCAATTCCTTGCACGTGTGAGTATTATTTTGATAACAGAATATATTTTGTTAGGAAAAGGTACAAGAGTATAAGATATGATATCCTCCTAAAAGAGACCAAAAAAGAAAAATCATAGAAAACTTTTAATTTAAGTAAATATATCTCTTGGTATATCCACCAAAGGCACGCTTCTTTGAAAAAACCACTCTATCTCAAAAGATACCAATGCAAGCAACTGACCATAAAAACTTAAGTGATCCTCTCCAACCATAGACACCAAATAGCAGCAAACATAGCATATTGCCAAATAGCCTTGTCCTCCTTTAATCTCCCAAACCTCTCAAATGAGAGTGTAGCTAATGCTCCAAACTCCTAGACAAACCCGACATTCACCAAAAATACTTAAATGCTTACACCACAAATATTTTTCAGTTGAATCCACATAAATAAAAGTCTGCTTGTCTCAGAATGAGAGTAACCCATAACACGCACTTTAGGAGATATTGAACTTTGTAGGGCTTGCAGTCCTACAATAAATTATTTGTATTAATCCGATTACGTACAACAATCCAAATGAAAGACTTCACCTTCAAAAGGGACACAGATTACCAAAGGTATAGCAAGAAGAAAGCTGTCCTGGTTTAGAGATTGGATGAGGAATTAATTAGGTGTCAGATTTGAAGGTGAAGACTAGAGGGGTCTAAACATCAAGTCCTCCTATCTGGAATTGACAAGTTTGACAAATAGGCCATGCAAACCCAAATCCTAAGTCCTGCTGAAATAAGCTTCCTGTAAATTGGGATAACAGAAGGCTTTGATTGTGCCCAGCCCTCAAATATGTCGTTGCTGTTTTAAATTAACAAGGGTAAATTTAGATTATGTTCTCTATTCTAAATTATGTTCTCTATTATCGTTTATACCAGCCCTCAATATTTTTTTTTGGTTTCACTTCTCCCTCCCCTTTTCAATTATGTTCTCTGTTCTACTCTACGAGAATCTCTTGATTTAGAACAGAAAATTCCAACACCCCCCCCCCCCAACAACACAAAACAAAAAAAAAAAAAAATTCGAATAAGGTCACAATTTAAAATCATAGGGCATAGAAAATTAAATGCATGAGAGGTGAGAGAAATGATACTAAGTATATCTTACTGTATTCCTGTACCAGAAGTGCAGGTACCATCTTCGGTGCATGTTCCCCTACTTCCATTAACACCATTGCTTGCTATTGCTCCTCCATCCAAATAGTTTAACAAATTTTTGTGAGTACCCAACATTAATCCTCTTTCATACAACAGAAGAACAATTATTATTAAGCCTTAGACAGCAATGTTACTTTCTCCAAATCAGCAATGTTACTTTATTTAATCACCATCAGTCTTCTTACTGCCCCTTCTATCTCATTTCTTTCTATGATATTGGACCATTCTAGACCTACCCTCCATACATGACCCAACAACCTGGCATTTACCCTCTGATCTCCAAAATAAGGTTGGCAAAGAATTGGTACTCCTTCGCACAAACTCTCCAAAGTAGAATTCCAACCACAGTGGCTACAAAACCCTCCCATAGCCTGGTGGGCCAAAACCTCATCTTGGGGTGCCCATTCCACAATACAACCCCTTTTTGCTACTGCTATTTTGACATCTTCAGGCAATGATTCTAGCCACTCAGAAACATCATTAATGGTCCCTGGTCGAATAACCCAAAGGAAATTCTGCCAGTTATTGGCTAAGCCCCGAGCTACTTCAGTTAGCTCTTTCTCGTCCCAGCTAGCAATGCTTCCTAAACCTTGTCAATAAAGGTTATGTTGAAAATATATCATTAAAAAAAGCACACCACAAAAGGTAAAGTTACTGTCATCATACTCTTTCATCAATATTCAGCACTAAAACCATGCTTCGGTATCAGAGGATTGCAACCAATGCAGTAACTTAAAATTTCATCGTAGGAGGCTATAGACAAAGAGGATATAAACAAGAAGAATATTAAAAAGGAAAGGCTTTGAACATAGAATACAGTTTGTAACATCTCTGGTATGGGGGAATCTAATAGTCTCACCAGAAGCAAGTAGAGAAGAAATAAGCTAGATTGGGTTATAACAAATTTTAAATTTTCATACAACTTCAGATATTTAGAAGAGAATAAAACAAACAAAAATATGAGTGTATGAAAAAGTGTATTCCGTAGTAAAATTAGAATTGAAACTACTACAGCCACAGCCCCTTTAGCATTCCCTAGTACCTGTATGAACCAACTCTTAGATTAATTGAAGTAAAATCCAAAAGCCACAGAACAGTGTCACCTAAGAGATCTCATCAGTAAAATTCCATAATCAATATACAACCCAAATCTGAAATTTTACAAAAAAAAGAAAAGAAAAGAAGAACACATGTGTACACCTAAAATAGCACAAACCCACCATCAAAATAAAACAAAATGACCCCCATATGGACCCTAACACACAGTTTACCGGATAACAAAATGGAAATTCAAATAAAATAACCCATCAATCAAATATAATGAATTAACAACACAAGAAGAACTTAGCAAAACGTTAAAAATCCTTCCTTTAACATAAAACGGTAAAAATAAAATAAAAAAATTGACAACCCAATTTTCAGTATATTGCATAAAAACAACCAAGTTGACCAATCCAAAATAAGGGGTATTCCCTACAGAACGAGTTGGGAGGGGAAAAAGAAAAAACTGGTAAAAAACCAACCACAGGTAGGTAAACATAAATTGAAACGGACCCAGAAAATAAACGAAGACCAAAACGATAAAAAAACAAACTTTAGAGATGAGACACAAAAGTGATAAACTACATTAAAAAAACAGGTCCAAGGGAAAGCCAAAGTCACCAACCTTAAACACGAGAATTGATGACTGAACAGGGAAACCTCGTATGGAGGAGGGACTGGGGTGTCTAGTGTCGTTGTTGCGATCTTCGTGCAAATGGGTGATGCCAGTTTGAGGACTACTGAAGTCTCTCTCTCTCTCTCTTTCCCCTTTTGCAAAGTGAAATTGTTCCTTTTCTATTTTCTACTATTTTCTAATTTGCGAAATGGAAAAGATAATAAAAGGGCAATGAAGGTCCTCGTAGACTTTTTGAATCCCAATGACATTAATGCCCTTTTCTTTGGTCTCTCTCTCTCTCTTTCTACGTACTATGGTTCCATTAACAGTCAAATTTTGATACCATTTTTGTTTTGTAATCGTATACAATGAAAACTTGTGTCAAACTTATGAAAATTCATTACGTGACTCAAGAGGCATCAGTCAAACTACTGTTTTTCTTTAAAAAATAAATAATAATTATTAGTAATTAGAAATTTCAATGAATTTTTTTTTTATCATCTCTTACAATAATATCTTATCATCATTGTTGATTTCCAATCAATGATTATGATTATAATAAATTAAATTCATTAATTAATTATTAATTCAAAATAAATAATAATCGTTGATTGACAGAAATCAATGATAATAAGATGTGATTATAAGAGATTGTAAAAAAAAAAAAATTATAAATATAACCTTCCGGTAGGTGTAAGGTTTCGTTCAATATACGGTTCCAATTGACATTCTCGGTTATAAGGTTCCATTCAATTTACGTTAACCTTTCAAAGGAGCTACTTGGTCAATTTCTTCCGGCTTTTTTGTTTTTTGGTGAGGAGCTTTTTTGTTTTTTAATCAATTCAAAGAAAATTTAAGGGGAAAAAAAACATCAAATTTTTATGAAACTTCGTTAGGTGACTCAAGAGTCAAAAGTCAAACTACTTTTTATTTAAAAAAATAATAATATTTGTATTCTGTACGGTAAGTACACCTTTTTTTTACTGATTGGGTTGGGTAAATATTAAATACACTCTTATGCACATTCATGTGTTTTTTTAAATAAAAAAATATGTCGCTTAAAAAAATTAATTCATGTATTACTCTAGAAAATTATCAACATTTAATTACGAGAAGAAGTGTGTGTTATTTTAAAGGATGTCAATTTGTATCATTTTAACAGAGAGAAAGAAATAGATAAAGGAAGAGACAGAGTTGACAAAAAAATAAAATAAAAATAAAGGTGTGAGTCTCGCCTCTTTGTTAGAGTGAAAGGATATAAGTTATGTCATTTTAAAAGATAAACATTTTTCCCTTTAATTATTTTGTTCTAACTTTATTCTTATATTTTTTGAGTTGACTTTATTCGTATATTTTTCTACATTGAGTTTTGTGTCTCGGTTCTCTAGTTTTATTTTCAATACGATAAAGTGGTAGATGCAGTGGCCGGGTATGCTTTGTCTTCATGGTATAGCTGCACTTCTCAAGAGCTAATGGAGTTTTTTTATCTTTGTTGATGAGCAATTTTGAATTATAATAACTCATATTTCAACTCAAATAAAATTATAGTTTATTAAGTTTTGCTAAGGTGCATTTAGTGCCGTCTATACTTAAATAAACGAGTATTAAATGTTTTGTTTGTGCTTTTAATATAATTAATACTTTATTTTTCATTTAATATTTTTTACTTTTGTTTTCTTAACTAGTGTCATAGTCAGCAAATCCTAATCTATTTAAAAATTGTTATATCCATTCGTATGATTCGTATCTATTTTAGTCATTTCATTTATCTTTGGATGCGATTTAATTTTTTATACGAGTCTATCTCTCTTTCCCATTAACATATTATTTTTTCAAAATAAAAATAAAAATACGAGCCTTCTTAATTTATCTATTTTTAAATTTCAACTCATTTCTATGTTCGAGTTTTCTTATGCATATTTTCCGTCGAAGATTTCATAAAAATTAATTTCTTTTTTATTTTATTTTTTTAATTGTTTTCGACGGAATTCCATTTCCGTGGAAAATCTTCGACGGAATCATTTTTCCGTCGAAGATTTCATAAAAATTCATTTCTTTTTGATTTTTTTTTTTGAATTCTTTTCGACGGAAATCCCTTTCCGTGGAAAATCTTCGACGGAATCATTTTCCGTCGAAGATTTCATAAAAATTAATTTTTTTTTGATTTTTTTTTCAATTGTTTTCGACGGAATTCCATTTCCGTGGAAAATCTTCGACGGAATCATTTTCCGTCGAAGATTTCATAAAAATTCATTTCTTTTTGATTTTTTTTTTTGGAATTGTTTTCGACGGAATTCCATTTCCGTGGAAAATCTTCGACGCAATCATTTTCCGTCGAAGATTTCATAAAAATTCATTTCTTTTTGATTTTTTTTATTGAATTGTTTTCGACGGAAATCCCTTTCCGTGGAAAATCTTCGACGGAATCATTTTCCGACGAAGATTTCATAAAAATTAATTTTTTTTTTGATTTTTTTTTCAATTGTTTTCGACGGAATTCCATTTCCGTGGAAAATCTTCGACGGAATCATTTTCCGTCGAAGATTTCATAAAAATTCAATTCTTTTTTGATTTTTTTCTTTGGAATTGTTTTCGACGGAATTCCATTTCCGTGGAAAATCTTCGACGGAATCATTTTCCGTCGAAGATTTCATAAAAATTCATTTCTTTTTGATTTTTTTTTTTGGAATTGTTTTCGACGGAATTCCCTTTCCGTGGAAAATCTTCGACGGAATCATTTTCCGTCGAAGATTTCATAAAAATTAATTTTTTTTTATTTTTTTTTTGGAATTGTTTTCGACGGAATTCCATTTCCGTGGAAAATCTTCGATGGAATCATTTTCCGTCGAAGATTTCATAAAAATTCATTTCTTTTTGATTTTTTTTTTGAATTGTTTTCGACGGAATTCCATTTCCGTGGAAAATCTTCGACGCAATCATTTTCCGTCGAAGATTTCATAAAAATTCATTTCTTTTTGATTTTTTTTTTGAATTCTTTTCGACGGAATTCCCTTTCCGTGGAAAATCTTCGACGGAATCATTTTCCGTCGAAGATTTCATAAAAAAAATTTTTTTTTGATTTTTTTTTTTCAATTGTTTTCGACGGAATTCCATTTCCGTGGAAAATCTTCGACGGAATCATTTTCCGTCGAAGATTTCATAAAAATTCATTTCTTTTTGATTTTTTTTTGGAATTGTTTTCGACGGAATTCCATTTCCGTGGAAAATCTTCGACGGAATCATTTTCCGTCGAAGATTTCATAAAAATTCATTTCTTTTTGATTTTTTTTTTTTGAAATTGTTTTCGACGGAATTCCATTTCCGTGGAAAATCTTCGACGGAATCATTTTCCGTCGAAGATTTCATAAAAATTCATTTCTTTTTGATTTTTTTTTTTTGAATTGTTTTCGACGGAATTCCATTTCCGTGGAAAATCTTCGACGGAATCATTTTTCGTCGAAGATTTCATAAAAATTCATTTCTTTTTGTCTTTTTTTTTGAATTGTTTTCGACGGAATTCGTTTCCGTGGAAAATCTTCGACGGAATCATTTTTCCGTCGAAGATTTCATAAAAATTAATTTCTTTTTTATTTTTTTTGTTGGAATTGTTTTCGACGGAATTCTATTTCCGTGGAAAATCTTCGACGGAATCATTTTCCGTCGAAGATTTCATAAAAATTAATTTCTTTTTCATTTTTTTTTTGAATTGTTTTCGACGGTATTCCGTTTCCGTGGAAAATTTTCGACGGAATCATTTTCCGTCGAAGATTTCATAAAAATTCATTTCTTTTTGATTTTTTTTTTGGAATTATTTTCGACGGAATTCCATTTCCGTGGAAAATCTTCGACGGAATAATTTTCCGTCGAAGATTTCATAAAAATTCATTTCTTTTTGAATTTTTTTTTAATTGTTTTCGACGGAATTCCATTTCCGTGGAAAATCTTCGACGGAATCATTTTTCCGTCGATGATTTCATAAAAATTAATTTCTTTTTTATTTTATTTTTTTAATTGTTTTCGACTGAATTCCATTTCCGTGGAAAATATTCGACGGAATCATTTTTCCGTCGAAGATTTCATAAAAATTAATTTCTTTTTTGATTTTTTTTATTGAATTGTTTTCGACGGAAATCACTTTCCGTGGAAAATCTTCGACGGAATCATTTTCCGTCGAACATTTCATAAAAAATAATTTCTTTTTGAATTTTTTTTTCAATTATTTTTGACGGAATTCCCTTTCCGTGGAAAATCTTCGACGGAATCATTTTTCCGTCGAACATTTCATAAAAATTAATTTCTTTTTGATTGTTTTTTTTATATTGTTTTCGACGGAATAATTTTTCCGTGGAAAATCTTTGACGGAATTCCTTTTCCGTGGAAAATCTTCGACGGAATCACAATTCCGTCGAAATATCATTAAATTTATTTCATTTTGATTTATTGTTTTCAAATTTTTTTCGACGGAATTTTTTTTCCGTAGAAAATCTTCGACGGAATCACAATTCCGTAGAATATTTTTTACGGAACTTAATTTCCGTCAAAAATTATCGACGAAATACATTTTCCGTTGAAATTTCCGTCTTTAATTTGGACGGAATATTTTCCGTCGAAAATTCCCACTTTTCTAGTAGTGACTCACCTTTGTGGGGGTATGAGACAAATCCTTAACCAAGTTACCTTACCTTTTTATAGGTAAGGAATGCAACAGATCATCATGGTTCAGATTTACCTCTTGAAGTACAGATCAATGCAAAACTTCCTTGTATTTGATTCCTCTTCACGAACTACTCTCCTTTGCGTCGCAGCACGAACAATCTCCTCGAGGCTGGCTGGTGTGGTGGCAGATCTTCTAGACTATCTCTCAAAGGGGAATGGGGTGGTGGTGTGACACTCTCTCACTTTTAGGAAGATGACCTTACCTCAGCCTATGCAATAGAACAAATGAGGTTGATGGTTGAAAGAGAAAAATATACATGGTTTCCAAGAAATCCCAGTCCTAGTGTGCTTGGGCTCTAAGCTTCTTGAGCTTTTCTTACACACTGAGTCCAATTAGGCTTTAATTGAAAGAGCATAAATTCAACAATCTCTCACTTGCTCTTGAGTATAAACTTCAGCCCAAAGCCCAAGACCATGTAACTCACTATTCAATTATCTATTTATAATAAACTGAGGATTAAGAGCAATTATATAACTATAGTTAACTAAGGTTCGATACCTTATGACAGAAAAACAACCTTAATCAAATCACTTCTTGATCTTTTCAATGTGAATGTTAATTCACACTAGCATTTTACAATGATTTGGACAAAACCATTTCATAAAATATTGCAGTCTTACTAAAACGCCAAACTTTATTTAACAGCTGCGAACCAATTAATCAATTGTGAAAACCTATGATTGTTGGACAGGTAGCTTCAATACTCAAGAGGGGGGTGAATTGAGTTTAACAAAATCTTTTCGCAAAGTACCTCCTTTGATGTTTTAAAGACTATTTCTTCAATAAAGCGATTTAATAGAAAATAATCTAAGCGTAGGAGCAAGGAAAAGGAACAGCAAAGTAAATAAGCTAGTATGCAAAGACAATCTAAAAAGGCAATTTCAATATGTAAATAAAGAGATCAGAGTTAGAGAAATTGCAAACTAGATGTATCCTGGTTCGGTCACCACCACTGTGACCTACGTCCAGACTGAAGCAGCTCGATCAACTCTTTTCACTTACTCTCAAGCTTAAGGGTGCTTGACAAACCACTACACCTTTTCAAGAATTCGGGCTCTTGATGCCTTACAACCTTTCACTCCAAATTTTCTTAGGAATTTGGTGACCTTTCAAGTGTATAGGGTTCACTCCCCTAACTACTCAATAAATCAAATGAAGGTGTTTAACAATGGCTAAGTACTCTCAAAGTACAGATAATACAAGTTGAAGAATAATGGTATATGACACTCTTACAAGAATAAAGCTCAAAGAGATTTTATGATATGAAGACAAGAATAATGCAAATAGGATGAGAATTAATGAGCAATAATGATCAAAAGGTGTGTCCCATCAATGGGAACAGTAGCCTCTATTTATAGAGGGCCCCCAAGGTTTATTTCTTATCCATTTTCGCAAACTAGCCGTTTTATAGCCGTTATTTTTGTCTCTGTACAGTGGGTAATCGATTACCATAGGATGGGTAATCGATTACCATGAAGGGTAATCGATTACTGCAGTTGGGTAATCGATTACCATGAAGGGTAATCGATTACTGAAGTTGGGTAATCGATTACCAACCTGTCAGCAGGTTGGATTTTGCCCCTACATGGTTTTCTCTTGATTTAAAGACAGTTTCAAAACATGTTTAAACAGTTTATGAGTATTGAAAGTATATTTTCATGTTTAGAAATGTATTTTAATGTTGATTAATGATTTAATGCATGTACTTTAAAAATACTATGAGCTTCGTTCATGTAAGGAATCATCTTACAAATAATCCTAAGTCCTATATGTCATTTTGAGTTTAGACTTAGAGACTTCTCTTGAAGCTTGTGTCTTGATCTTGTTTGGACTCCTTTTTGATAGTTGCACGATGAGACTTTCTTTCCATGCTTGTTTGTTATCATCAAAATCGTTGAACCTTTATGTTCTTTTCGTTGAGTGCATTGGTTCCACAATCTCCCCCTTTTTGATGATGACAAACTCAAAATTAAAAAAGAAGGTTAGTATTGCATGTTATAGAATTGACACTCCCCCTGAATATATAATTGATATATAAGGTGTCATTTATGTTTGAATTTTATTCTCCCCCTCTTTAACTTAATATATGCTTATACCTTGTTTTTAATTGTCACATATTTCTCCCCCTTTGGCAACATCAAAAAGCATGAGTAGATAAGGAGAAAACATGTAGATAGGTAAAGCAAAAGAGATAATGAAACATAAGTAGTGTGCCTAATAAAGTAAAGTTTAGGCAAACAGTTCAGAGAGTTAGCGAGCTAGAGAAGCTAAATGTTCAAAGTAAGCATGACGAAATAGATGCATAAGATAAGTCCAAGATAAAAAACTAAGAAACTGATAAAGACTAAAAGTCATCAGAGTCATGTGGAGGCGGTGGTGGTAGAGAAGGAAGAGGAGGAATGCTGAGATGGTCCTCTATGCGTTTCAGACGAAGCTCCGTATTTGCATGCCTAAAGTTCAAAGAGGCGAAGCCAGATTCCATAGTGGTCTGAAGCCGATGAATAGATGTGAGAATGGATCCCAAACTGTGGTCCGCGGAGGAAGAAGCATCAGCAGGAGGATCAGTGGCCGGATGAGGAGGGTCGTCATGGATATCAGCAGGACCAGCTCCAATGTCAGGAGGAGCAGTCGTCTTGCACCAGATGCCATTGATCTGCTTAATCTGCATTTGGGCCAGCAGATGCATTCCAAGCTTGTGGATAGCATCACAGAGGGTCTCACCTTCCATAAAGATTTGCTGATGACGCAGAATCTCAACAATGACAGTAGCGTAGGGAAGTGCACCCGAGGAGTTTCCGGCTTTTATCATTTGTGAGCAGATAAAGTAAGGCCAGTTGAAACTGATTTTGGAGCGAATCACCCACATGAGAAAGATGTCAGCATCAAGCACCCGAGAGTAGTTAGAGGATCTCGGGGATAGCATGTGAGTGATCACATAATGTAGAATCCGGTTTTCCATAGTTAACATGGACACACTGAACTTGGACTGTGTGACGATGATGCCGGGTTCCACAATGGACTGCGTGAAGGCAGACCGGTCATACTGGGGAAATGAATACACACCGTATTTGTGTCCGGTGTATGCAGAGCCAAAGATGCAGGGCCATTCGCTGGGAGGCACCGAGAAGGTCTTGCCCTTGATATCAGCTTTGAGAGTGTCATTTACGAAGCTGACGGTGCAGTAGAAAGCTCGAATAATGTCTTCGGAGTATTGGTCTTTTAGCAGAGTGAGCTGTAGGACTCCAGCATGAGCTAATAGATCACAGATTTCAAAACCTTCGTCACTCAGAAATTTAATGTCCAAGCATTTTGAGGCGATCACCGGACGAGAGGCATAATGTTCCTTGAAGGTGGCATACTTGGCAGCGGTAGAGAAATATCTTCCAAAAAGACAGGAGCCGCGTTGTCTCTTGCGAATTGGATGAGATGAGGATTCCATGATGACAATCCTGTATAGTAAAAGTGTGCCAAGTTAGTTGTGAAGTAAATATTGCACCGGTTAAGTCACATAAACAGATTTCCCGCAAAACAAGGTTGAATTGCATAAGTTTCGGAATAGCACAAAGTTTGGCAAACTCTTCACAGAACAAAAAACATGTGATTGAGAAACAAAACCACATAACAGAATGAAAAGGAGCAATTTATAGAAAAAGAAAATGATGGGGCAGAAAACAAAATGCAGAGAAAAAAAAAAGAATAAAACAATGGTGGCAGATTCAGAGAGAAAAGAGAAAGCAGAGAATTGGAAATGGAATGCAGAAAAATGAGAATGCAGAAAAATGGTGGCAGATTCGGTGGTGAGTGCAGGCACAAAAAAAGAAAAAAGAAAAGAGAGGGCAGAACAAAAAAAAATAACGGGATGCAGAAAAAAACACACACACAAAAGGAGATGCAGAGAATTGGATGCAGAACAACACACGCATAATTGGATGCAGAACACACACACACAAAAAATGAAACCACACATAAGAATTAAAAAAAAAAAACAGAAAGCAGAAAAAAAAAAAAACAAAGTGCAGAAGAAAAAAAAGAAAGAGGAATAGATACCCTAGGAGAAGGAGAAGGAGATGGGGCGAGTGAATCGGAGAGGGAAAGGGAGGAGGGCCGCGGTGGTGAAGGAGAGGGGAGGGGGATTCGCAGCTGGGAGAAAGGGGGGGTGGGATTTGGGGGAAAAGGAGTCTGGTTCGCGAATATGTAAACCCAGAATGCGCATTGGTAATCGATTACCATCTGAAGGTAATCGATTACCCTTCTTGGTAATCGATTACCAAAGTGTGGTAATCGATTACCCAAGGGTACTTGGGCAGAAACAGACTGCGAAACAGGGGGGGTGTATGTATGAGATCAATAAGACCAATTTAGCAAGGATGAGATCAATATGATGGAAAAGAGATAAATATATTTTATCAATAAAGATGAGATCAATTTAGCAAAGATATTTAGCAAGTAGTCATATGTATGATGGATCAATGAGACCAATTTCTCTTCTTAAGTTATAGAATACTTCCCTTGGGAGTGGTTTGGTGAAGATGTCTGCCAATTGCTTTGAGGATTCCACAAATTCCAATATGCAATCTCCACTTTGCACATGATCTCTTATGAAATGATGTCTAATATCAATATGTTTAGTTCTAGAGTGCATGATGGGATTCTTTGTGAGGTTTATGGCACTGGTGTTATCACACCTTATAGGGATGTGATCAAGTTCAACCCCAAAGTCCTTGAGTTGTTGTTTCATCCAAATGATTTGAGCACAACAACTACCGGCCGCCACGTATTCGGCTTCGGCCGTGGACAAAGCCACACTATTTTGTTTCTTGCTGTGCCAAGATACTAAAGAGCAACCAAGAAAGTGGCAAGTGCCACTAGTGCTCTTCCTATCCAATTTGCATCCCGCAAAGTCGGAATCGGAATAGCCTATTAGCTCACATGATGCACCCTTAGGGTACCATAATCCCATTTGTGAAGTGCCCACAAGATATCTCATAATTCTTTTTACGGCACTTAAGTGAGATTCCTTAGGATTAGCTTGGAATCTAGCACACATGCATACACAAAACATGATGTCGGGCCTACTTGCGGTTAAGTAAAGGAGTGAGCCGATCATACCTCGATATTTAGTGATCTCTACGGATTTACCTCCTTCATCCTTGTCTAAGGAACAGGATGTACTCATGGGAGTATCAATAGTTTTGGAGTTGTCCATTCCAAACTTTTTGAGTAACTCTTTGCAGTATTTAGCTTGGTTGATGAATATTCCATCCTTTTGTTGCTTTATTTGGAGACCAAGGAAGAAGTTGAGCTCTCCCATCATGGACATCTCAAATTCACTTTGCATAAGGTTGGCAAACTCTTCACAAAGGTGAACATTAGTGGCACCAAATATAATATCATCAACATAGATTTGTGCAAATAATAGATGATTATTTTTCTTCTTTATAAAGAGAGTTGTATCCACTTTTCCTCTTGAAAAATCCTTTTCTAAAAGAAATTTACTCAATCTTTCATACCAAGCTCTTGGAGCTTGCTTCAAGCCATATAGAGCTTTTTTAAGTTTAAAAACGTGGTTAGGTAAGTCATGATCTTCAAAACCGGGAGGTTGATCAACATATACTTCTTCTTGAATATATCCATTCAAAAAGGCACTTTTAACATCCATTTGAAAAAGTTTAAAATCCATTATACATGCAAATGCAAGTAACAATCTAATAGCTTCTAATCTAGCAACGGGAGCATAAGTTTCATCATAATCAATTCCTTCTTCTTGATTATATCCTTTAGCAACAAGTCTAGCTTTGTTTCTAGTTATTATGCCATTTTCATCAAGCTTGTTCCTAAAGACCCATTTGGTTCCAATTATTGGATGATCATTTGGTTTTGGCACAAGTTCCCAAACTTGATTCCTTTCAAATTGATTTAGTTCTTCTTGCATTGCCAAGAACCAATGTTCATCAATAATTGCTTCATTTATGGTCTTAGGTTCAATTTGAGAAACAAAAGCTAAATGATTACAAATATTTCTTATTGAGTTTCTAGTAGTTACCCCTTTTGATATATCACCAATTACCACATCAATGGGGTGTCCTCTTGCTACTCTCCAATCTTGTGGTAGGTTGTTTCCATCATTGGTTTGTTGACTAGGTGTTTCTTCATCGTTTGCTTCCTTTTCTTTTTGCCTTTGATTTTCCTCTTTGTCATTCAAGTTTATGTTTTCCATGCTTCCTATGATATCATCATCACAAACTTCCTTTCTAGGCAAGGCATTGTTAGTTTCATTAAATACAACATGAATAGATTCTTCAATGACCATTGTTCTTTTGTTATAGATTCTATAAGCTCTACTTGTGAGTGAATATCCTAGAAATATGCCTTCATCAGCTTTAGAGTCAAATTTGCCAAGGTTTTCTTTTCCATTATTTAAAACAAAACATTTGCAACCAAAGACATGAAAATATGAAATATTGGGTTTTCTTCCTCTGTAAAGTTCATAGGGAGTTTTCTTCAAAATAGGTCTAATTAAAGCACGGTTCATAACATAACATGCGGTGCCAACGGCTTCCGCCCAAAAATATTTTGGAAGATTGTTTTCATTTAACATGGTTCTAGCAAGTTCTTCTAATACACGATTTTTCCTTTCTACAACTCCATTTTGTTGTGGAGTCCTAGGAGCGGAAAAATTATGTTCAATGCCATTTTCTTCACAAAAGAGTTCGAAATCTTGATTTTCAAATTCTCCACCGTGATCGGTTCTAATTGAAACAATATTTGAAGATTGTTCATTTTGAATGAGTTTGGCTAGTCTCTTGAATGATTTAAAAGCATCGCTTTTATATGTAAGAAATAAAGTCCAAGTATAGCGAGAATAATCGTCCACAATGACCAAAGCATAGTAATTGCCACCAAAGCTCATAGTTCTAGTTGGTCCAAAAAGATCCATATGTAAAAGTTGTAAAGGCTTTGTGGTAGAAACAATATTTTTTGATTTAAAAGAAGCCTTTACTTGTTTTCCCATTTGACAAGCGTCACAAACTTTATCTTTTTCAAATTTGAGCTTTGGTAAGCCAATTACTAAGTCTAAGGATATCAATTTACTTAATTGACCCATGCCAATGTGTGCTATTCTTCTATGCCATAACCAAGAGTCATCTTCCTTACTAATCAAACATTTATCGTCATTTGAAGGCATACCATCTAAGTCTATCATATAAATATTATCCACTCTATGACCAATAAACTTAAC
>JAVKPL010014369.1:0-87416 GCA_032173675.1 Gastrolobium villosum | reverse complement strand
GGCACAAGACCAGTACCACAACTGATTTTTAAGAAAGAAGATAATACAGGAAAGGAGGATCAGCAGTTTTCTGGCGGACGACTGTCCGGTGAGCATTACGATTTAGAGGCGGAGATGGAACAAGTTGGTGCAACTCCCAAGGGCAAGCTGCAGTACCATTTTGCGCGAATTCTCGCAAATGCTGACAAAGAAACAGTGGACAGAACAAGAAAAAGCTGGGTAAGAGGGAAAGAAGTATCTTTTACAGCCTTCCAGATAGAGAGGTTGTTGAACACCTCTTGGGAAGCAACCCAATCTTGTTTCTTTACAGACACATTCAACAGGATGCAGCCTGTTGAGGGATTGTATAAAGAAAAAATGCCTGCTTTGGCTACAACCATTCGGGAGGGCATCACTCAGCCGCATTCCGCCTGGAAACCCAAACAAGGACAGCCAGAAGTGCCAGAAAAATTAGATAGGCTGGACCTCAATGAAGAGGCAATTTTTTGGCACTCCTTCATCAATTCCACCATTATAACTTCTACAAGTTTAAGTGATGTCAATGTGGAAAGGGCGGTGCTGCTATACACTCTGCTAGGGGATTACAATCTGCATATTGGGGCTATTCTGTCTGATAGAATAGTCCATATCATTACTCATGGGAGATTAGATGTTAGTTTGGCTCACTGCTCACTCATTGAGCAGCTTTGCATCCAAGCAGGGGTGGAAATATCAGATGATGAGCCAAGAGATGTAAAGACAAAAACAGATCTAACATAAAACCATTATAATGATATGCAGAAGGAGTCCAGAAGGCAAGCTATCTGGAAAGCATCTGGCGGTGCTGTTCCACCACCTGCCCCAGTCTCAGCACCACCTCCATCTGCTGACTCTCAGTTGCTTCAGCAGTTGATGGTCCAGAGCAACTACATGATGAGCATGTTGGAGAGACTGTGCTTGGACAGGGGAATTGACACAGCTGGATTAATGGGTCAAGTTCCACCCAGTTCACAGGCGGGTCCATCTATGCCTTCTACTGCTGCTGATGATGATGTCCTTGGTGATTTGGAGGCTGATGATTTTATGGATGACATCTGAGTTTACTTTTTCATTGTCATTTACTGCATCTTTTTAATTTCTTGAAACAAATCATTTTTACATTTTGCAAACATGGTTGAACAAAGTTATTTTTGCTGCAATTTTATTTTGGTTTAAATTTTCATGATTATTCTGCTTTGGATATTAACAAGTATGTGTGTACTCCATCTGGCAAACTAAGCTATAATCTAGAATAGTTTGTTGTTGAGGACAACAACATTCTAAATCTGGGAATTATCGCATAGCATGCTGAATGCGAGATTGCGAGATTGATGAATACTGTGGAACTACAACATACACCATGAAAAGGACGTCTTGTATTGAAAAAAAAAATGAGAGAAAGAAGAGACAACAGCTATTTTCAGGTTCAAATATGCTTGATTAAATTTTGGATGCATAAACTTCTAGCATGATATTGTATAGGCAATTTCTTTCAACTAGTATGTCTGAATTTTATGCTTGAATGATTAATAATGCCTAAATGATTATTTTGGAAGTCTAGTCTGACATCATAGCTAGTGAGTTTTTGTGCCTAAACACTTATTTATTCTGAGAGACTTCACTTTGATAACATTCTAGAACTTGCTCTGTTTCTCTGATATGCATGTTTTGATTGAAATGATTAAGGAAAATTTTATTCTGTTAGCCATGGCCAAATAACCCACCTATATGTATTTTTTTCCATTGCTAATTCCTTGGAGCCTGAGCCTTTCTGTTCATAATTCCTATTGTCTTACCTTAAGTGAGATTGAATCACTGATGTTGAAATGGAAACAAAGAAATTGAGGTAAGCTCCACAGAGGACAATGTAAAGAAAGGTGACTGAATTGCGCCTTTAAATAAAAGGAAAAAGCGAGAAAAAGGAAAAATGGAAGAATGTAAAGAAAATGAGACTGAAAAGGAATTAATTCCTGAAATTCCGTGGGAATGTTAATGGAGTAAAAACAAAAAAAAAGTTGAAGGTGTAATACCAGTTTTTCAATCTCATTTGTGCTTCAACTACTATCCATAAATTCCTACCCTTTAGCCCGGCCAAGTTATAACCCGTAAAGTTCTTTTTGATCAATTATGCATGTATTAATGTTTCTCATCTTTAGGAACTTGAGAATATGAGCAAGCTTATGGTAATGTTGTTGCTGTGATAGATTGAGTGATTGTCATTCCCCCAAACACTTGAGTATTGAGCATTATTTGATTATCTGGGTGAGGGGTGTTCAAACTAGATTATGATCTTTTCATAAAAGGCATTGTAAAAAAATTCTTTGCATTGATTCAAGCATGCTTAGTGTGATAATCTATCAATTGGCTGTACAATGTTATGTTGGATTAATTTGTTTCCTGGATTTAGTCTTGTACATTGCTAGGAAATTACAAGACGAAAAGAAGAAGAAAGTGACTCAATCAATGCAAGAAAGGCAGAAAAAAAGATTAAAAACATCCAAAGTCTGAATATCAAGGAAGATGCATAAAAGAAGGCAAAAACATTGCAAAGAAGACCTAGGTTCCCACGCTCACAGCGCGGGAATGGCGCTCTGAGCGTGGGAAGAGGGAATTTGGCAGAAGGTCCCGTGCTGAGAGCGCGAGATCCGCGCCATCAGCGCGGGTGGGCAGAATTTGGCATAAACTCCCACGCTCACAGCGCGGGAGTGGCGCTGTCAGCGTGGGAGGCGCGAAAGGATGGAAATTCAAATTTCACATTTTAGGTCAAAGTCTCTTATAAAAAGAGACTCAACCCTTGAAGAAAAGATACATCAGAATACACCACAAAACCTAGAAGGAGCAGATCCGGCTGAAGGAAGAAGGGCGTTCTTCGCGTTCGTCGTTCCGTTCTTGTAATCTTCTTCTTCTATTTTTATTTTCAGTTCAAGTTGAAATCAGATCAGCGATCATGATGTTGATTGGCTAGATCTATTTTTGTAGTCAGGGGCATGATCCCTTTGTGAACAATTGTTACAAGGATTGAATCATTATATGTATTGATTTTAATATATTTCATCTTTATCTTGCGCGTATTGATATTATTTCTGTTAGATCTGATCAACCTAATAGGGAATGATATTCTGGGGATCAGGGTTCGCAATAGGAATATTGGAATACTGATCCTGAAAGGGGATAAAGATGACTCTCCATGCATGTTCTAGGAATAGACTTGTATGGATTGCAATCGTGGGATTTATCTACATAATGCTTATTTTCAGGCGGGATTACTAAGGGATTAGGGTTCCAACTGAAGTAAAGGGTTAGATCACCAAGGGATTGGGATCTAACTAATTATTTCTAAAAGATGATAATTTGTCTGAGTTGTTAATTTCAATAAGTATTGTGAATCAATCCAAAGTAAAATTGGGAACAATTGGTGAATGTACCCTAGCTACAGTATTCTTCATCACTTCTTTTACAAAAACATTTCTTCATTTATTTTAAGTCTTTTTCAGGAAAACCTAAAAATAAGTCTTTACATTTTAATTAGTTACCATAGTGTGGAAACACAAATCGGTTAATCTAACTTAAGAGGACTGGTTATAGTAGTAATTGTTTTCCAATCCCTGTGGAGACGATCTTATTTATCACTTTATTACTTGGAACGATCGGTGCACTTGTCGATTACGCAACATCATGCAACACACAAAAGAGTGGGTAAAACTTATTAAGGAGAATAGAGAGAAAGAAAAAAAGAGTTCCACTTGCTAAAATTGTCTCATGTAATATGAAAAATATATTTTCCATATATTAAGCACTATAGCTAAAATAGTTTAAATAGAAAAGATTTATCTTAAAGAAAGCTCTTAGAAAAAAAAACCCTTAGAAAGAGAGTGGAGGTTGTGAAATGGGTGAAAGTTACGAACAAGGTACATATCGTTACTCAAATGATCACGTGACAACGATTCAATAAATTGTATATAGGGTGATGCAAAAGTAGTTGCGCATGGGAGGTGCACAAGTTATCTAGTTTCATCACGTGTTAGTTGCACACACCCCTATGTAAATAAAACGAATATAAAAGTGACATGAAACAAATAAAGATATGAACTTGTATTTTGTCCTCGACACAAAGATATAATGAAACGAATATAAATGCAACTACAGGTATAAAAAGTAGAACATACTCAGGCTTTAAAAAAAGCCCATTTAGTAAACATGAAATATGCTTACTTTATAAGGCCTAGCCTGCAACCCGATCTATTCATATTATTTATTTTTATTATAAAATTAAATAAATATTTAAAAAATTTAATTAATAAAATAATATTTTTATTGGGTAAAGTGTGTGTCATTTTAAAGGATATAAAATTATGTCATTTTAAGAGAGAAAGAGATAGATAAAAGTAGGAGAGAGAGTTGATAACAAAAATAAAGATGTGGATCCCACCTCTTTGTGAGAGTGAAATGATATAAATTGTGTTATTTAAAATGATAAACACTTTTTCATGTTTTATTTAATTTTTTATAATTCTTAATAGGTATTAAAAGCTTGGCAGACTTAAATAGGCTAATGGGTCTAGGCTTTGATTTTTTAATATAGGCCAAATCAAGTTTATAACTTAACTTAAATTAGACTAATAGGCCAAATTCAAATTATTTTATATAAGTCATTTAAATTATAGCCTAACGTAATCCAACTCATTTACACCTTTAGGGCATGTTTGGTGTGATGTATAAGGCCTGATAGTATAAGCTTATACTATACGCTATGAAACACCGACACTTCAAAAACCCTAACGTGTCGTGTCTGACACTCCAACACGCATTATAGAAATTTAAGCAGGGAAAAAGGTAAGAACAGAGAACAAAGAACAGAGAAGAACGAAAAACAATTTTCTATATTCAATATCTGACCATGTAACACTTTACAATCGGTCTTATACTTGCTCATCATAACAGCTGTTACTATCAGTTACTCTACAAACTAATTACAATTGATTATTCAGTTACAAGAATTGATTATTCAGTTATAAGAATTGATTATTCAGTTACAAGAGTAATCCTTTAACCAAATTGATAATGCTCTCCTTCGCATGGGCCTAGTTGCCTCCTTATTGTTAGTAACTGGGCCATCAGCTTTTGGGCTTGTATCAACTACCCTCCCCTCTATAGAGACCTTGTCCCCAAGGTCTAATCCTGGATAAACAGCAAGCACTTCTTCTGCAGGTTCCCAAGTTGCATCTTCAGGAACTGTACCTATCCATTGCACCAGATATTGCAACTGAGGGGCCCACCAACTTGAACTGAACGGGAAGCTAAAATGGCAAGTGGAACTTGGACAGGCTTATTGTCCATACTGTGAGCTGGGAGTGGAGCAAAATGTACATCAGATTTTCCATGAAATGGCTTCAGACAAGATATACGGAAGGTAGGATGAATTTTGGAAGTAGCTGGCAAGTCCAATTGATATGCAACAGGGCTAATGACCTTCTTAAATGCAAAAGGGCCATAAAATCGTTTAGCAAGTTTCTGATGGGAACGTCTAGCAATCGAGATTTGGCGATATGGTTGTAATTTAACCAACACCAAGTCACCTTCAGCCATGAGAAAATCACGACGATGCTTATCTGATTGATTTTTCATTCTGTTTTGAGCTTGCAACAAATTTCGCTTCAGACTTGCTAAAATGTCATTCCTTTGACAGAGAAGAGTATCAAGAGCTTCCACTGAAACCAATCCGCGGGGATAGTGGGGAATAGATGGAGGCAAACGACCATAAACTGCCTGAAAAGGGGACATCCGTATCGAAGAGTGAACTGAGGAATTGTAATGCAACTCAGCCCAACACAGAAATGTTGACCACTTATGATGTTGATCAGCACAAAAGGCTCTCAAATACTGCTCCAAGTAACGGTTAGTTACCTCCGATTGACCATCAGTTTGAGGATGGTAGCTGGAACTTGTCTTCAATTTGGTGCCACTCAAAGAGAACAATTTCTGCCAAAATTTGCTCATAAAAATAGGGTCTCTATCCGAAACCAATGAGCGTGGAAAACCATGAAGCTTCACAATATTATCACAAAAAATCCTAGCCACTGTTGCAGCTGTATAAAACTGGCCTAAACCCATAAAATGGGCATATTTGGATAAACAATCCACTACCACTAATATAGTGGAATGACCATTTGATGGTGGCAAACCAGTGATAAAATCCAAGGTGAGATCTTCAAGGATGGCTTCAGGTATTGGTAACGGCTGGAATAATCCCAAAGGTGCTGATGTTGTTGTTTTAATTTGTTGACATATGGCACATTCCTTAACAAAAGTATCAACATCCCTCTTCATGTGTTGCCAATAAAATGATGCAGACAGCCGCAAAAAGGTACGAAGGGATCCAGCATGCCCACCAATTGGAGTGCAATGAGCCTCTTCCAAAAGTGCAGCCTTCAAATTGGATCCTGATCCCAAAAAAAATCGGCCTTTATGAAACAAAATGCCATCTTTTTTTATAATAAGAGGATCAATTAGGAGACCATCAGCCAGTTGTTGATGTATGGATACCAACTCAGGATTGGAAGCATTCTCATCCTTTATGTGCTCCATGATGTCAAAGTGAGGCTCAGACAATATTTGCAGCAAAGAACCCATATCAGAAGGAATAAATTGTCAAGACAAAGCATCAGCAACGATATTAGCAGAACCAGGCTTATATTCAATAGAAAAGGAATAACCAAGAAGCTTATGAACATACCTGTGTTGCTCATGTGTTTGTATCGTTTGTGACAAAAGCTCCCTAATACTTTGATGATCAGTTCTCACAATAAAATGTGCTCTTAAGAGATAGTGTCGCCACTTTTTAGCAGCCTCCGTAATTGCATACAGCTCACGGACATATGTGGAAGCTTGTGACAAACAGATGCCAAGTTTCTTGCTAAAGAAGGATATTGGTTTGCCATGTTGGAGAAAAACAGCACCTATGCCCACAGTAGAAGCATCAGTCTCCACAACAAATGGGGCTGAAAAATCTGGTAACCCTAGAACTGGAGTTGTACTCATAGCTGTATTGAGCTTATTAAAAGCCTCAGTTGCAGCAGGAGACCACAAAAACCTCTCACTCTTCAACATGTCCGTGAGTGGTGAAGCAATCTCGGCATATTTTTTGACAAATTTCCGATAGTAACTAGTTAAGCCCAAAAAAACTCGTAACTGTTTGACAGAGGAAGGTTGTGGCCAATCAACCATAGCAGCCACCTTTTTTGAATCTGCCTTGACTCCTTCCATGCAAACAATATGGCCCAAATAGGCTATTTTAGCAACACCAAAAGCACATTTGGTCAACTTAACATAAAATTTATGTTGCTACAGACATTGAAGAGCAAGTTCTAAATGATGCACATGATCTGCCAAGGTAGCACTGTAAATGAGGATGTCATCAAAAAAAAAACTATGACAAATTTCCTCAAATAGGGACGAAAAATCTGGTTCATGGCAGCTTGGAATGTGGCAGGGGCATTGGTAAGCCCAAAAGGCATCACAAGGAACTCATAATGTCCCTCATGGGTCCTAAAAGCAGTTTTGTGTATGTCCTGGGGCAGCATGCGAATCTGATGATAGCCAGCTCGAAGATCCAATTTACTAAAAATGGAAGCACCTAGCAGCTCATCCAAAAGCTCATCAATAGTGGGTATAGGGAAACGGTCAGGTACTGTTATGGCATTGAGAGCCCTATAATCAATGCATATTCGCCAAGTTCCATCATGTTTCTTCACTAATAAAACAGGAGAAGAAAAAGAGCTTTTACTGGGTTGAATAAAACCCGCAGCTAATAGATCAGATACCTGTTTCTCTAATTCTGATTTTTGGTGATGGGGAAACCTATACGGTTTGACATTAACTGGTTTTGCTCCCTCCACCAAATGAATAGAATGATCCATGCCTCGAAAAGGGGGAAGAGATTGTGGAGTGTGAAACACAACCCTGCACTTTTGGAGAACAGACCATAAATCAGAATGCAAGGTTTCCTTCATAGCATCTAAATCAGGCAAAGCTGTCATGTCAATCGTTGTGGAGGATTGCAGAAAGCAGCAAGATGCAGCTTTATGCTGTAAAGGAGTATGCTGAATCTCAGCATCAGTAACTCCTTGCAATTTAATCAATTTGTCATTGCTCATGAATTCCATCGATTGGCCAAGATAATCATGAGTGACACGACCCAAACTCTCCAGCCAAGTCATACCCAAAATGACATTTAAGTGATGCAATTCCAATACCCAAAAATCCACTAGAAAAGAGTGATGATGAATTAACAACTGTACCTGGTTGCACTTCAAATCACAGAACAAAAATTCATCATTTCCCATGAACACCTTCATACCCCTCGATTGAACCATAGGCAACTTCAATTTAATGGCTAGCTCTTGATTTATAAAATTGTGAGAGCTACCAGAATCAACTAATACCCTTACTGCATGGTTGAGAAGTAAAGCATCAAGAATCAATGCCCTGGGCCGCAAGGAACCAGAGAGGGCGTGCAAGGTAGCAGTGTCTAACACCTCCTTGTTGTCAGGAGACCACAAGATTTCCTCATCCATATCTTGTTCGTCTTCCATTTCACCAATTAAAATGAGCATCTTAGCTTTGCACCGATGTTTTGAATTCCATTTCTCATCACATGTAAAACAGATCCCAAGGTCCCTTTTCCTTTGAATTTCTTCAGGTGACAACTTTCTAACTGGCAAGGTAGATGATTGGGATGAAATAGGCTTAATGGTATTCTGAAGGGAAGTATTTGAAGTGGAGGTTGCAGTATTCGAAGTTGAGGAAAAGGAATTGGATTTGGAGGTAGGTGTGGGTTGATGGGAAGAAAATGGGGGTTTCTTTTGGGTGGTCACAAGGGATGAGCGTAACTGCTCATGGTGAGTATCATATGCATATGCAAGCTGCATAGCATGGTGAAGGGAAGTGGGCCATTGAAGTTGAATGGCTCCTCGAAGATCAGGTTGAAGTCCCGAGATAAAAAAACTCCTCAACACATCATCATCAAGTCCAGGAACCTGATTTAATAAGGACTCAAAATCCCTAATATATTCCATGAGTGTACCTGATTGTGATAATTTTGAAAGAGCCCCCTTCAAATCAACAAAGACTGAAGCTCCAAACCGCTGTCTCAATGAGCGTGTAAAATCTTCCCACTGATTAATCATCCCAGAAGTAAACATCCACTGGAACCACAAAGATGCTTGGCCTTCCATCCTCATGCCGGCAAGTTGTACCTTCATGAAAGGTGGAACATTTTGCATCCGAAAGAACATCTCTGCCTTAAAAATCCAATTACTAGGATCAGACCCATTGAAAAGGGGAAGCTCCACCTTCACCGATTTCAACACTCGCTGCTCCGGAGTTTCTGGTTGACGGAAGGAAGGATTAGAACCGTTGGAATTAGAAGCATGGTTTTTTGAAGATGAAGACGACGATTCACGAGAGTGGGTCATGAAATCCTTCAATCTCGCATCCAAAGTTAACACCGACTCGGTGAGTTGATCCAACTTCTGGGTGAGATCGGACCGTGTAGACTGAATTCCTTGTTGAAATTCAGTGCGAAGTTCCTCAGCAACCTCTTGAATCCTCTCAATGAAAGCACCAGATGTTACAATGTGTAACCTAGGAGCAGGGAAAAGGGTAAGAACAAGAACAGAGAAGAACGAAAAACAATTTTCTATATTCAATATCTGACCATGTAACACTTTACAATCGGTCTTATACTTGCTCATCATAACAGCTGTTACTATCAGTTACTCTACAAACTAATTACAATTGATTATTCAGTTACAAGAATTGATTATTCAGTTATAAGAATCGATTATTCAGTTACAAGAGTAATCCTTTAACCACTAAAACTAATTAAAAGTTGAGAAAACTTTTTGGCGTAGTTGAAGAATGACGAAAGTAAAATTGATGTCATATGCATTAAATCCAATTTTTTAATTAAGTATATGAAAATAATAGGCAGACACAATGACTTATTAAGTCATTAAAATGAATTTATGGTGAAAAGCTTAAATAATTTATATGAAGTTATAATTTGAAATATTATAAAAAAATAATTATAGATAATTACTACGGTCACTTAGGAGGGATTAATTTGACAAAATGTGAAAGTATAAAAATTTATTAAAAGCTTTTCAGTTATAAAAGCTTATATGAAGTATTTGTAAAACTGTAAAATTCAGAGACCTGGACATTGTCATCCTCCCCTTCAATTGGGAGTTTATCAGACACAAGACCAGGCCGGAAAAGGTACGGTCCAGATGTGTATGAGAAAACTATGGAAAGGAGGCTGACGAGGAAAATCAAGAATAGGGAATCCGCTGCCCGCTCACGGGCACGAAAACAGGTCTAGCTTTCATGTATTACATAAGCTAATATGCTATAGTGAATTGATCAGATTATTCTGTTGTTTCTTGATTTGTTTTACCTGTTGGGGATATTATTTTTTACTATCACCTGTCAATGTTTAATGGTGCAGGCTTACCATAATGAACTGGTTAGCAAGGTTTCCCATCTAGAAGAAGAAAATGTAAAGCTCAAGAAAGAGAAGGTACCAGGCCTCATTCATGTTTTTATTTTTCCCCTATGTTCAGCATTCTTTGTATTTCTTTAGCTTAGAAATTCTATTGAGGGTTTTATTTATGGTTTGTTGGTCATTAATTTCCCATTCTTGATTGAAAAGTTTAGGTTGTGTGCTATGGATTAAATGTTTTTTTTTTTTTTTTTGAACCTAAGAGTAGTTGATTGTCATGAAGTGAATTTTCTGATCCTTGTGGAAGTAGAATATTACAAATTCCCCGTATTTATAAGATTCTAATTTTCTAACTAAATAGAATGATATTTGAGAACAAATTGTTTTAAATGATTGAATTATTTTATTTAATTTTATTAGCTTTTGGGTTTATTCCCTTTGCCCGTTAGTCTTTATAAGTAGTGTAACCCTTAATAATATATTAAAATTCTCCTTTCAAGTTGGCATCAAACTCAAAGCTCTGGATTTAGGAGTTTCCTTTTGCTTCCACAGATGCCGCCTCTAGTGCGGATCTTTCCTTTTACGCTTCTAGTGCAAATTCTCTTTTGCCATCATTGTGCCTCTTCAACTGATCACTTTTCCGGTCACCAACCACCACTGGCCACCATCAGAAAAAATTTTCGAACTACTTTTTTGATAAAGAAGACAACTTTCTAACTCAGAACTTCGCTATCTATCATTCTACATCACTCTCGTGTCCAATAACTTATCCATGTGCTTCCAAACATAGTCTCAACTGTCGTTGTCTCTACGGCCAGCCATTTTCCTATCACTTTTCTAACTGGTCAACAAGGGTGGAGTCCCATGGCCTAGATCGGTTGGAACAAAGAAGCACATTGCCTAGAACAGCTCCACGTGTTGGCCTGCCTCCTGCGTATGAGATCCACGTGCCATCACTAAGGAGCGTGTGTGAGCCATCTCCTCAGCTCCAACTTGTTGTCGTCTTGCTTATGCTTGCTTTCTCTATCTTTATCTGCCGTCCTATCCTTGATCCAACAGCGTTTGGGTCGTGGGTGTTTGCTTTTATCATAAAGCTTCAATTTTTTTTGTTCTTGTTGGCTTTCCTTTCTCAGATTTGATGTTTTATTTACTATTTGGCATCTCCGGAGACCTTCATGATAATTACCCACCCCTTTTGTGTTACTTTTTATGATTTTTTGTTCTTTTTCATCCATGCGATGTTGGTTCATCCATTGTTATGGTTTTGGACACAAAAGATATGTGCTTTCTCCTTCATGGGAAGCAACAAGATCTGGAGAAGCTAGGTAAAACAACCCCATATGTGACTATTTGGTGAGGAGAGTTGTAGCATCTTAAGGCCATTGCTGATACTCTCAGTAAGCCTCCTGGATTATGGATTTTTTTGCAACTGACCGTATGAATTGTCTAGCTAAGCTGTTTCTGTCTCATAACCATGGTCTTGGTATCCATACTATAGTCGTAGCTGATAGATTCTACAAATTAGTGAGTTCTAGTAACATTCAAATTCAACCCTTCTTGTGTCTAAAAATTGTTCTTAATGTTCCTTAGCTCTCCACCAATCTTATCTCTACGTATAAGCTTACAATATGACTTGAATTGTTCTGTCACCTTTTTCCCTATTCATTGTGTTATTTAGGATCTCACCATGAAGAGGACAATTGGAGTTGTTAAGGAGTAGGGTGGGTTGTACTATCTCATTTTTGAGCATGCTACAAGTAATACCTAGAATCAATTATTAATATTTCCTTATTTTTGATGTTTCCATTTTGTTTTTGCATGAGTCAATTGACTCCTTACATTGTGATATTTGTGAGCTTGCAGAATACCATTGCGTGTTTTTTCCTTCAAGTGCCATAAAATGTATTTAACCCTTTACTCTTACTATTCTAATGTTTGTGGCCCTTCTAAAGTGCACAATGTTTCAAGTGCTAAGTGGTTTATTTACTTTGTTGATTATTGTACTAGGTGACGTGTTAGAAATATCAGATTTTTTATCCGATTTTATCACATGATCGAGACTCGATTTAATAAAAGTGTTAAAATATTAAGATCTGATAATGGTACGGAATATGTCAACCAGCGTCTGTTACAAATCATTTTAAACCTATGAAGCACCGACATTTCAAAATCTCTGACGTGTCGTGTCCGACACTTCTCGACACTCACCGACACTCCAACATTCATTGTAAAGACTCAAAATAGGTTCAAAGGATACGTTGCGTTGCATTTTTTGAGTTCCAACTATTAGATTCGTTGGATTACGATTACTATTTTATTGAGTTTAATATAAACATTTGAGATATCTTATGTTTCTTTGCAAAATTGATGGGTATTATAAGTTTAGCTTTATTTTTTTGTTAAATTGTTGAATATTAAATATAATATACACTACATGAATTAAAAATATTATATAATATCAAAACATGTCCTAACGTGTCGAAATTTAATATTTTTTAGAATTAACGTATTAGAGTGTCGTGTCGTATCCCGTGTCCCGTGTTGGTGCAAACATAGTTTTAGACAAGGGTATGTTCATGAGCTCATATGTGTGGATACCCTTCAACAAAACGAGGTTGTTGAAAGAAAAAATTGTCACTTGCTTGAAGAAACTAGAGCATTACTTTTTCAAACATTTGTTCCCGGCTCTTATAAGGGAGAAGCCATATTAACTAAAGCCTATTTGATCAATCACTTTCCTTCTTAGGTTCTTGGCCATATAAATCCAGTCTTTCTCAAAATAACTAAGCACATTGAGACTAGTTGTCACTTTGTTCGAGATAAAATTTAGTTTGGGGAGATCAAAACAACATTTGTTAACTCACTTGATGAACTAACATATATTTTTACTAAGGCCCTTAAGGTCCCCGATTCAACTATATACGTGACAAACTTGAAGCATATGATATATGCAAACTATATTGAAGAGGAGTGTTAGGATTATTAGAATATCCTCGCATATTAGTATAACAACAATTAGGATCATGTATATAAGGAAGGAAATCATTATCTAATTTCATACTAAGCTATATACACAAATGTGTGGTTTGCTTTGGACTCTCAGAATCCTCCTCAATATTTTGATATTCAAGTTACACCTTTGTCCTTGTTATCAGCTGCAGTCAAATTAGTATAACTGTGTACTTCCGTTTTAATTTTATGGAAACCACATTGTATAGTATTTTAACCAGGCTGTTGATTGGTGCAGCATTATATTAGTGTGTTTCAAACTCAAAAAACCTTAGTGACAGTTATTTTAAGTGTAATAGAAATCTACCATTCTTTGTTAATTGTTACAAGATAATTTTACTTGAACCATTAGATTATATGTTGAAGATTTGAGATTTGAGCAACAACTGTAACTTCCTGATTTCATATTGCATTCTTATCCTTTAATAGGAATTTGAGCAGAGTTTACCGTCTGAACCATTGCCTGAACCAAAATATCAGCTTCGAAGAATAAATTCTGCCTCTTTCTGACATGTGACCTTCCATGATGTTCTCTTATTTACAACTTTCTTGGTTTTAATGGGGACATGTCCAGGATTGCGTTACTGCATTGCTCATCGCTGCTGCTTGCTTCCGTCGGGGAGTTATCTCTATCTCTATAATTAACTAACTAAAGGGTACATATTGCACCAAAGGTCTGATGTTCATAAGTTTTAGCTTTGCTGGGAAACAGAATCAGTAATGGTTTGAGTCTAATGGAAGGTTTGCCTTTTTGTATAATGATTATCCGAGCATACTTGGGTTGATTACCAAGCATAAAACAGAATCAAAACAATTAACAAAATTTTAAAATTAATAGAGATTAGGGGTAGAGGAGTGCAGATGAGATTTATTTTGGTTCGATCACCAATCAGTGGTGATCTATATTCTGTCATTAGGCAAATTACCCCAGATTTTCTTTCACTATGTTTAAGCTTCAATGGTGCATGGGAATCGCTACAACAGCTAAAAGTTATGGTCTTTGGAAAATTGTGCAACAACAATACCACATTTTTGAACGCATTAATTTTGTAAAATTGATGAAAACCTCTGAAAAATACAGCAATTCGTGACCAAAGAGATGATGCAACTATATATATATATATATATATATATATATATATATATATATATATATAGGGAAAGGTTATACTTACTACCTAATTTTCTTACTACTAGTTACTACTAAATCTTAACCGTTGACTTCCTTCAATCTAACGGTTATAATTTATTATAATTATTAATTACAATAAATTATAACCGTTAGATTGACGGAGATTAATGATTAAGATTTGATAGTAATAAGTTGTAAGAAAATTAAGTAGTAAGTATAACATTTCACCCATATATATATATATATATATATATAAAAGATTGATTGCATTAAATGAGTAACTAATAGTTATAATTGATAACTGAGATTAGATTCCAAATATATTGTGGGCTATATTTGAATATATCCGGTCGTATATCTAGATATATTATGACAACCTACCTAGCACGGACACGCCAAAATTTCCAAAATTTACGTGTTGGACACGTATCTGACACGGACATGTTCCGACACGCGGTCAACATTTGGGGATATGCAGTCAACTTTTAGACACGTTCCGACACGTTTTTCGGACACGTAGTCAATCTTTTCTGTCTCGGGGTCAACGTTCGGACATGCTGGGACACGTTTTGGACACGTTAGGACATGTTTTTTTTTTAAATCTTAATTTTATTTTATTAACTAAATAAAAAAATAATTTATAAATTAATTTTTTTCTGTTATGAAATATGATATGAAAAATTAACAAAGTACAAAAAATTACTTTTATTTTTATTTATGTTATGAAATTTAAATATTTGATTAGTTATATGACTTATCATGGACTCTTATATGTCAACATCAACATCAACATCACCTTTATCCCAAATTAATTGGGGTCGGTGGTAGATGAACCCACATGAAAGATATAAAATTGTAAAAAAAATAAAATAAAAATAATATATATATATATATATATATATACATATATATATATATATGCATATATAAATATATAAAAGTGAAAAAGAAAGGGACAAGAAGAAGTGGGGGAAATGAAGGGGAAAAGGACTAAAAAGGGACCATCTGGAACATAGGAATAACCACGGGTCTAACCCTCCACCATACTTATAGCTTTTCTCCATTCCGTTCTAAGACACACCGTCCGCCAATCTATATCCCACTCCATTAAATCTTGTTTTACTACCTTCCCCCAAGTAAGTTTCGGCCGACCTCTGCCTCTTTTTGTGTTGAGCTCTTGGTAACAAACTTCCGTTCTTACGGGAGCATCCAGGGGCCTTCTCATCACGTGCCCAAACCCCCTCAATCTATGTTCTCTCATCTTCTCGGCAACCGGTACTACTCCGACCTTTCGCCGAATATCTTCATTTCTTATCTTATCCATCTTTGTGTAACCACACATCCACCTTAACATCCTCATCTCTGCTACTCCCATCTTATGCTCATGTTGCCTATGTGCTGGCCAGCATTCCGCTCCATATAGCATTGCCGGTCTTACTGTCGTTTTATAGAATTTTCCTTTTAACTTAAGGGGGATTTTGCGGTCACACAAAAATCCAGATGCACTGCGCCATTTCATCCACCCTGCTCTGATTCTATGATTTACATCCTCATCAATCTCTCCACCTTTTTGTAAAATGGAGCCCAAGTATTTAAAAGCATCTTTTTTGGGTACCTCTTGACCAATTAAATGCACGGGCTCTTGGTCCCCATCTCGTACTAGAGAAAACTCACACTTCAGATACTCAGTCTTGCTTCGACTTAATGTGAATCCTTTGGATTCCAATGTGCTTCTCCACAATTCAAGTTTTCTATTAACACCCTCCTTGCTCTCATCAATAAGCACAATATCGTCTGCAAAAAGCATACACCATTGCACTTCCTCTTGAATATCTTTTGTTAGTTCATCCATAACTAAGGCAAAAAGATAAGGACTTAGAGCCGACCCTTGGTGTACACCAACCGTGATAGGAAAATAACTTGATGTTCCGTTACAAGCTTTTACACATGTAGTAGCCCCATCATACATATCCTGGATTGCCTTTACATATTTTGATGGAACCTTTTTCTTCTCCAGAACCCACCATAAAACTTTCCTTGGAACCCTATCGTATGCTTTCTCAAGGTCTATGAACACCATATGCAAGTCCTTCTTCTTTTCTCGGTATCTTTCCATAAGTTGTCGCATCAAGAAAATGGCTTCCATGGTACATCTTCCTGGCATAAATCCAAATTGATTCACAGAAACCTTGGTATCTCTCCTCAAGCGATGTTCAATAACCCTCTCCCACAACTTCATAGTATGGCTCATTAGCTTAATGCCTCTATAGTTTGAACAATTCTGTATATCTCCCTTGTTTTTGTAGATAGGCACAATCATACTTTTCCTCCAAGCATCAGGCATCTTATTTGTCTGGAGAATCTTATTAAAAAGACTGGTCAACTATTTTATTGCCACATCCCCTAGGCCTCTCCACACTTCAATAGGCACACCATCAGGCCCCAAGGCTTTATTAGTCTTCATCCTCTTTAAAGCCTCCTTAACTTCATGTGTATTAATTCTGCGTACAAATCTTCTATTCATATCATCATATGCGTCCTCCAAGTCCACCTCGCTTGTATCTCCATCCCCATTAAACAGCTTGTTAAAGTAGTTCAACCATCTTTCATTTACATCTTCATCTCTCATCAGAAGTTTTTGATTCTCATCCTTGATGCATCTAACTTGGGTGAGGTCTTTACTTTTCTTATCCCTTATCTTTGCAAGTTTGTAAATACCTCTTTCACCATCCTTGCTCCCAAGATTTTTATACAACTTGTCGAAAACCTTGCCCCTAGCTTCTCGCACTGCTTTCTTTGCATTTTTTCTCGCCAATCTAAACTTTTGCAAGTTCTCTTCACTGGGACTTTTATGCAAAGATCTAAAGCACTCCTTCTTATGTTAAATTGCCTCTTGCACCTCTCCATTCCACCACCATGTTTCCTTTGCAAGAAATCCATTTCCTTTACTTTCTCCCAACACCCTCCTTCCCAAATTTTGAATAAACTTAGCCATCTCATTCCATATTGCATTTACTTCTCCATCAAACTCCCAAGGTCCATCGTGCAACATTCTTTCATTGAACTCTCTCTCTTTCCCTCCTTAAGCTTCCACCACCTTATCCTTGGGTTCTGAGCCCTCTTCTTCATTGTAATTACTTTGTTGAACCGAACATCCAAGACTACCAGCTTATGTTGCGTAGCGACACACTCTCCAGGGTAGACCTTACAGTCGACACAAGAAGTTCTATCTTCTCTTCTAGCCAGAAAGAAATCAATCTGACTACGATTTTGGCCACTATGATAAGTGATTAGGTGTGACTCCCTTTTTTGAAAAAAGGTGTTCACTAACATCAAATCATAGGCTAGTGCAACATTCAAGATATCTTCTCCAGTCTCGTTTCTCGTCCCATAACCAAAACCTCCATGGATTCTATCAAAACCTCAATTGCTTTCACCAACATGACCATTTAGATCTCCTCCTAAGAAAATCTTCTCCTCTCGAGGTATTCCCCTCAAAATCTCCTCCAAGTCTTCCCAAAATTGGCTTTTGTCAATTGGTTGCAATCCAACTTGGGGTGCATACACACTGAGGATATTCAAGATTAAATCACCCACAACAAGCTTAACCAGAATAATCCTGTCGCCTTTCCTTTTGACGTCCACAACTTTATCTCTGAAACTTTTATCAATCATAATTCCAACACCATTTCGACTCTTGTTAGTACCTGTGTACCATAACTTGAAACCAGTTCCATCCACTTCCTTGGCCTTTTCTCCAGCCCACTTAGTTTCTTGCAAACAAACAATATTCACTTTCCTTCTAGCAAAAACATCTGCCAACTCCCTCAGTTTACCCATTAAGGTTCCTATGTTCCAGCTGCCCAATCTCATCCTTAACCCCTGGGCTGTGCTTGCCCGCCACGCTCGCCCATCTGCGTGTTGGGACCCTGGAATACTTCTCACCAAATCCGGGTGAAGACCTGGCGCCTTGCCTTGGGGCAAGGACCCTAGCCCACTTTTCACTACACCCCGGGCCCGATGCAGCGCCTTACCTTGTGGCAAGGACCCTTGCCCATTTTTCGCTACACCCGGGGCCCGATGCAACGCGTCGCTATGAAGGGACAGACCATAAATTATATAGGTTCATCACATAAAAACATAGCTGTTTTTTACGGTCGGTTCGCAAAACCTGACACCAACCCTCCTCCTTTATCCTGGCTTGGGACAGACCATGCATGCAAGCACACATGGGCGGAGTTGGACTCTTATATGTATTAAATATAAATTATATTATATATATAAAATTTTTATTTAATATCAAAACGTGTCCCAACGTGTCCAAATATGATATTTTTTAGAATTAACGTATCGGCATGTCGTGTCGTGTCTCGTGTCCGTATCCGTGCATCATAGATGACAACTGACCTCTAATACACTTGAAATACGATCCCTTTTCTTTTTAATTGGATTTTAACACTAATACACGTGACTGTAGAGAAGGTGACTAGGTGATAAACTTACATGAATAACCATTTTAGCACACTTAGGATGTATGCTATGGTGCAATGCAATCTTGATTTTCATTATTAAGGCTCATGCAATGCTATCAATCATTACCTTTACAATTGAATGTAAGTGTAAAAATCATACAACTCAGATTTGCAGGTTTACCTTCATGCTCTTTGAATCTTCAATCAATACTTGTAACTACATTTGAACATGATCATTCACTTTGGCTCTTGAAGACTTTAAGCTTCATATGATCTTTGACTTACCTTTTCTCTTGAATATTTTGATTTTTAAACACTTGAATTCTTCTTCTCTCTTTTGTGTGTTGCTAGGGCGAAGATATATGTTTGTCATCGTCAAAACACTATGTGAATTACCATGATATCTATTTTCAAATGCTCTTGATGCTACTATCAATACTTAATTTTGTCCCAAATATTTAAAAAATGACAAAAAATAATTTAAATTGTAAACACCAATTTTGTCTCCGGTCATAAATAATAATAACAAAAAATAGTAAATAAATTAATAAAAAGAAAGAAAGAAAGGGGCTTCGAAAAGCTGAGAGGGACATTTACTCTCCTTGGTCAATGGTTTGTTCAGCTGGTACAATTCTTTTTTTTTTTTGTGAGTAATCTTAAGGGTATCTTTCAGTTGTAACCGAAGATTAATCCTCCCCGAGCACTGTAATATCAGGAAGTTCTTCCAAGTTTGTTTTTTTTTTTCCATTTCTAAAGTTCGAACTCGAGACCTTTGGTTGAGAGACTCAGATTCCTTATCACCTGTACCAAATGAGTTTGGTAGCTGGTACAAAACTTTGATCCGGTAGCTAAGTCAAAATAAAATAATTTAAAGTAGACAAACAAAAAGTATGCTAAAAATAAGCAGGCATTGGAATTTTGAAAGAAAGGATTGTGCAGAATATACAGCAAAGTAGTGAGTCAAAATTGCCTCTGCATAAAAGAAAAAGCATGCTTATGATGCAGTCTGGTCACTAATGGGAAGAAAATAGAGGGAATCAAGAAGGGATGACGTCAAGCAGAAATTTTGGGGGAGTTGGCTGTAGAAAACGGGGCAGAGAAGAAAATTCTGGTGAGTTAAGAAGGAAGTAAAAGAGCGATGGAAAGTCAGAAAATGGGGGTCTAGTTTCATAATTCGGCAATACAAAGAAAAATAGAGAGAAAACTTCATTCTAAATCTATCGTGAAGGGAGAAGGATGTTCAATAAAGAAAATAAAAGGGGAAGACTCGGAGAACCATAAAAAAGAAAGGGAGAGGAAGAGTGGGGAGGAGAAGGAAAAAACCTGGAGTTGCTTCTTGGTGGGTGGAAGTCTCCTCTGTAAGAAGCTTTGAAGTATTTTTTTAGATAGTCATTTGCAAACTTGAGGTATTATCCTTTTTTGTGGTCCTTCACCCAATGTATCGGCACTTATATTGCTGAAATATATTTTGTTGTCTTGTTGTTTTAATAGCTTGGATTGGTGTATGACTCTGTTAATGAGTAGACTATATAAGCCTTACTAGTTTGATATTGTGAATAATATATACTCTTTTGCTGCACATACTAAGTTGAGAAGTGCATTTTTATTATTGTTCAAAGCTAAATTTACAGCATTAAAGAAGAGAGAGCTCCCTTTGAACAACCAAAAAGAATGCTGCTAACCAGTAAAACTCAAGTCTCATACTTCCACCTATTAGAGTCTTAGTTGAACCTTGAAGCGCATTACTAACTGTTGGGAAATCGGTTCCCTCAAGCTCGGCTAAGCAGCCTTTGCGCGGAAGTCAATCAACAAGATCCTGGGTCTCAGATCTCGGCAATTACCTCAGCCTGAACTTCACCAAAAATCACAAAAGAGGAGAGAGAGAAGGAGAGCACAAACAGTCTTAACGTGGGAAAATCTTCTCCAATGAAGAGTAAAAACCCACAGGACCTAGTTCAGATCAAAAATCCACTATGAAAAAATTCACCAAAGTGGTGGTTAACATAACCTCTCCAACAATGGTGATAGTCAAACTCCCCTAGAGATATTTCACTCAAACTCTCTCTAGAGATCTCTCAAATACAAAGCATAAAGCTTTGTTCAAATAATTTTCTCTCAAATATCTAATTTCACTCACACCTAGCCTCCACCCACAACTATTGAATATATATAGAGGAGGTGGAAATTATGGTCAGCGTTTTTAGGAAACCCCTCAATGGGCTTGGGCTTAGCATTGAAGGAGGAAGCCCAACAAATCTCCCCCTCTGACTTCAATGCGTCGGCTTCAGCATCAACCCGGCTCCTTTACAGCAGTCTTCAAATTTTCTTGCTGGAAACAACTTTGTCATCATGTCGGACCAATTTTGGTCAATGTGCACCGTGCTTGGGAAAACAGAAGAGGAGTCGAAAACTGGCGCCCCGTGCACGGCCTCCCGCGCACTGTGCGCCGGCGATACAGAAGCAAACCGTCGATTTTGGCGTGGGGTGCGCCGGGTACCGCGCACCATGTGCCGGCCCCACGCACCGTGCGCCGACATAGGCACGTCGTGCGCCAGCGGGAAATTTGGCTTCTCCGTTTTTGCTCCTTTTTGTGGCGTTTCCTACTATTTAAACACATAACTTGAGTGAGAGCATGATTGAGAAGGAATAATCAATATTTCTTGCATGTAATGACTATTTTCACATATTTATGATTAATTCCTTGCTTCTTTTAAGTTAGAAAACATCATATGCTAGACGCACATCAGAAGCACTGTATGGTAGGAGGTGTCGGACTCCTACCTGCTGGTCTGAGGTTGGAGACAAGGAGCTATTTGGCTTGGACTTTGTCCAAGATACTTCCCAGCAGATCCAGATTATTAGAGAGAAGCTGAAGCAGACGCAGAATCGCCAGAAGAGCTACTATGATGTCAAGCATCGTCCACTGTAGTTCAGTGAGGGTGAGCACGTGTTTGTGAAACTTTCAACTGTCACCGGTGTTGGTCGGGCCTTGGGAGTGAGGAAGCTGAGCTAGCGGTTTATTGGGCCATACAAGATTCTTGGTAGAGTAGGACCAGTTGCCTACCGGCTTGCCTTGCCTCCGAACTTGGCTAACATCCACGACGTGTTTCACGTGTCTCAGCTTCGGAAGTACATAGCGGATCCTTCGCACGTTGTGCAACCGGATGATGTAGAGGTTCGGGAGAACCTCAAGACTTCCGTCGGACCACTAAAGATTCTCGATCGCGGTGAGAAGTAGCTGAGGAGCAAGACCATTCCAATGGTCAAAGTGCAGTGGACTGGACGTACTTTTGAGGAGTGCACTTGGGAGCGAGGGGACGAGCTTCTCCGGCAGTACGCCGACTTTCAAGACAGGTATATTTCTGATTTTGAGGACAAAAACCTTAAAAAGGTGGGGTGATTGTAAGAACCCGCACCGTTAATTAAGGAGATTAATTAATTAAATGTGATAATTAGGAAATAATTCCATAATTGACCCTAATAATTATTATGAGGCTCTAATAATTATAGTGAGTAATAATGTTGAAAGTCGCTTTTCGGACGAAACCCTTAGACCGTGGATTATTTCGCTGCTGTTTGGCAAATTATTTTGTGGCACGCGAGGTAAGTGTCTGGTGACATTACCTACTGTGACTGCTAGCTAGAGCATGAGTTGTGAACGTTGCTCTCTTGTGCTTCGGTTTGGAATTTTGTATATGATTTCTGCTCATGGTTTGAATTGCTGGATATTTTTTTTGAGAAATTATCTTGATTCAGCATCTTGATCTTGGACTCCATGAGATATCTGTATCATGGTTATTATCTAGTCATGCATGCACATTCATAATTTTTAACTGTATGATTATGTGTGATCCATGACATAGCTTACATGCACAAGTTTCATGTTTATAACTGAAAATGTTTCAAAAACTATGCATACGTTTGAGCACGCATCATGTAGGCATCCCTGCGGTACCAGGGTATGAGACACTTGGCTTCAGTCCGCTTAGGTTACAGTTTGAACCCTCTTGAGGAGCCATTCAGGGACCTCCACTGTGTGTATGGGCACGACGGTCTGTAAACGTACACTTTTGGCGTTATATACGCATCTTGATTAGTATTTTTGGCGTTATATACGCAATATGATAAAGCTTAGTATCAGTCGGATTTAACTTGATGACGCGACTGCTTTGTAATTCTGTATCTAGTTAGTATTGTTGCATTATTGGTTTTGATATCACACTTCTGGGATTTTTCTCACCCCTTTGGGGCTGCTATTTTTATAAAATGGCAAGAGGATGGAAGAGCATATGAAGACATGATTATATGGACATTTTGCTGTTATGTGCTGTTGTTTGGACTTTTGCTGTTACTGTTTTATTTGATTGGTTGACTATTAATTTGAGAAGTTTGGATTATTGTTGGATTATGATTTTATTGCTGTTTTAAGACTTTTATTATCAGCAAGTATTTTGGAAACAAATTCTAGAAATGTTTTGCGAAAATAATTTTTTTCGTTTTATTAAGTGTTGAATTTTAAACAGTTTCACGAGCACTTTGCGAGTTATGTTTCGAGGGGCAAACGAACTCCGATTTACTATCATTTTATATGCACGCGAAGCCCCGGTCGTGCTCTTTCTAGATCATATGGAATATTTTTTTGAATCATCGGAAATGATTTTATACGAATTTCTAAAGACGGCAAGGTCTGCCGGGAAAATAATATTTTCAGCAACTTAAGAAATTTTGAAAGCATACTCTGATTTTTATAAGTAAACCGATTTCACCTATAAGTTTTAATTAAGAACATCAAAATGATTTTTCAGTAGTTAAAACGACGTCAAAAACTCTAATTCCGCTTAGCAAACGACTCTCTTGGATGCATACAAGGGAGAGCGTTACACTAAGATTTTCTACCCTCCCTTCAAGGGTTATATCATTGTTTACACTCATAGCCCTCAAAATGGCTAGAGTCTTTCGTAGAGTTTGCATTTGCTTCAGGCAATGCTTTTGGACCAACAAGTTATAATTGTTTCATGCATGGTTAAAATCTAGTCAATAATCAATTAAAGCATTCAAGAATTTATTCAATGAGAAACATGTGGAAATGAATTTTAATTAATTCACACCTATGACAAAATTGATAATAATAAGGATAGATATTTCTCAAAAGTTTGATGTTTACAATGGAAATACAAAAGGCATGAAAGCTAAAATAAATATGAAAACATTAAAACTAAACTTAAATAATACAATTGAGAATATTCTAAGCAGAATCCATAAATTGGTCTATGTCAATGGAATTAAAATCTCTAAACTGATCGATGTCCATACGAGTATTATCCATTAAAGGAGCTTCATTCACCACCAAAATTAGCTTGCTTTTTCTTCTCATTTTTGTCCTTTTAATAGAGTTCAACTAGGTGATTTCGAGTACGAAAAGTACAAGACCAATGGCCTATACCTCCACATCTATGACAAATATTAGGAGCAAAATTATTAGGCACTATTGGGCCTAGATTCTTTAGTGGACCACTCTAGGGGCTTTCGAACTCTTTTTTTTTGCAGTTGTGATTCCATTTTACACCTTTTTCCCTTCTATTTTCCATGGTTCTTTTGTCCATGATACTGTGTAGCATGTGCTTCTGGAACATGTGCAAAACTAACATGTCAAGTGCTATGGCTGTGCATCCATAATTGGTTGTGCTTTTCATCCACAAGTAAAGCAGAGATTAGCTCAGAATGCTTTGAATAATTTTTTTCCCTATACTTTTGCTAGAGTATTAGATTTCTAGCATGGAATGTAGATAATATTTTTTCCAACATTTCAGTCTCTGTGGTCTTCTAGCCATAGAGACTCTTTAGGACATAATTGGATGAATAACAGAATTGTACTCCCCTACAGATTTAAAATTATGAAAGTGCGTATTGATCCATTCAAATCTGGCTTGGGGAAGGACAACATCTTGTTGATGGTCACAGCCATCCTTTAGGGATTTCCATAAAATGTCAGAGTCCTTGTGACACCTCGTATGCATCTAGTAATGTTATCACCAATTATGATATTAAGCGAAATTACTGTTAGTATATAGGTGTCCTAGAGACAATATATTTTATCAGATGAACACATTTTTCTATTTAGTATTTCATGATTAATAAATTTGAGCAAACTTTATCTTTATCATATTTATGTCTCGCCAATATTTCATTGTAAATATACGTTTAAAGATAAAGACCCTAGGAATAGAACAGGTGTACACTCGAGGATCTATGATAGGGATCATGATCATGAGGACTCGAGGACATTGAATGTCTATTACCTAAAACCTGTTCCTGGTCTTGAATCACCAAGAAAGGGTATTGGTGATCTCAATAAGACTAGTACAACATCATCTACTTGTATGGAGATACAAGGTAGGGACATCATGGAATGTAAGCATGGTGATGCCTTAGCTGATGTCGTGGGTGGATCTGTTGAGAACATATAGCACTGAACTGAGCCCCTAGAGACTCCACAAGGATTCATTATGGAGAGTATAATTGGATTTGTAAAGTCTCTGAACGTTTGGTAGTGCGGATCGTCCTAGAGTTAAGGATCTCATCGAATACTATGTCTTAGAGTTATACTTTGACTGTACAATTCTATTCGCCTGAAAATGGGGAGAACAATGTACTCTTGGGTATAACTCGAATACATGAGTATAGATGTACATGCCGAAATGATTCACAATCCCCTATAAGGGATTAGTCGTTCACAAAGACCGGTAGGGCTGAGATGACTTCTAGTTGACTCGGGAATCTATGCATAGTAAGAGATCATGAACAGTCAAGATCTGTCTTAGAGTCAATAGAAGAAGATTTCTAGTTCATGTGAAATATTATATTTAGTCAATAAAGAGAGATGATACTCTATCCTTGCTCTTGACTAAATGTGACCGATGATGTGAGGGATAATGCTGGCACGGTATCCAAACCAGAAAGGTGGATCACTTGATCAGCTCAATTAGTTCTGGGGCTACAGAGCATTGCTAGTGTATCATGTAGTCATTAAATGGATTGAGCCTTTTAAAGGAGTTTAACTGGTTCAGGTTTATTTATGTCAGTAACTAATTGGGCCTAATAGATCACACACAAAGGTTATTCCTTATTGCAAGTTATAGCAAGTTTGGACCAATAATGAGTTATTGGGCTTTGTCAAGACTATGAGTCAAGTTGGGTTGGAGTAAGGACTCCAAGCCCACTTGATCCATGCACCCTTTCATAGTTGGGTTGGAGTAGGGACTCCTCAATAGTACTTACAGCATCCGGCAACTTTAGAAGTTTCATTGTGGTTACACCTCAGGAACGCTCTCATAAGTGAATGTTTGGCATTTTTCTGTTCCTTACCAGCTTTGAAGGAACGACCATGTTCTGAGCCTTGGATTTCAAAAGCTCCATTTCCTGCATCTTGTACAATTTGATATGGTCCAGTCCATCTTGATTTGAGTTTTCCTGGGAACAGTCAGAGTCTGGAGTTGAAGAGTAGCACTTTCTGGCCAATTCTAAGATCTCTGTTTCTGATCCTTTTATCATGCCACTTCTTCATCTTCTCCTTGTATAATTTATGACTTTCATATGTATTCCCTCTGAATTCTTCTAACTCTTCAAGTTGTAGCAGTCTCTTTTCTCCTACTGCTTTTTCATCCATACTCAAACATAAAAGTCCAGCTCCGAAACAAACAAACAGAAAAACGTTCCTTGCTCCAAGACCTGTGACCACTCCATTTTAAAACCCTTCCATCAGTCTTTTTACAAAGATCCTTGGAAATGAAAGACACCCACACTTCTTAGGAAAGCAACAGATAAGCAAGTCTGAAGAATCACATCCAGGAATGGAGAGAGAAACACTAAGCCCTGAGTGATAGGGAGACAGAAGATCAGCAATCTTCACTTACCTTGGAACAAATTCTTTCTAATCATCACCTGTGGAAAGTAGTTCAATCTTTGAAAAGTTTATGATTACTTACTGGCTCAAGTTTCTGCAGTTGAGCTATTCTTTGAAATTGAGCAGCCTAAGCCACTATTTCCGAGTTGTTTGAGGACAACCAACAGTTTAGTTTTTGGTATTTGATGGGAAGAAATTTTGTTCCCACCTAAGCCCATTTTAATGGCAAGATACCATTTGTTCCCTCATCTGATGAGCAACTTTAGCATTAAAAGCACATGTGTTATATCTTTTCTACAAAAACACAATGGGGAACGGATGATGACGTAATCTTTTGAAAAATAGATAAAGGGGAACAAATTTGGAACATTAAATACACCCGCTTCACTTGCTCAATCTCTCTGACCACTTTTCAGGAAACGTTGAAAAGAAGTTTCCAATTAAGCACAAGTGGGCAGCAATCAAACAAGGAGAAATGTGCATAGCAGGGAATAAAGGGTTATTATTGGCTGAAAAAGAAAGCAAGGCATGGGGGGATCAGAAGGAAAGATAAATCTCAACAATAATTGTCTCATCCAGCCACTTGCGCCCGTCAAAGCACTGTTCACACCGCCCCTTTCATGCAGTCAAGTAAACAACTCCAAAGGAATTACCCATTTTTCCATTCACTCTTCTGCTTATAAATAGGACGTTCCAGCACGAAGACAAGAATCAAATTCCTTAAGAAGAGATCACTTAGTTTATTTTGTAATTTCTAGTTGTACAGTTTTAACTTTAATTAAGTGACAACACTTCTTCTTCAATCTGCATCACCCACTTGAGACTCCTCACGAGCAACAACCATATTCTCCATTTTTCATTTTGTTGTAATCAATTTGCTTCCATTTAAATACAAGTGTTATTTCTCTCCTTTCCATTCGTTATCTCTGAACTGAATCTTGGGTCTATGGGACTTCAATTTGGAATAATTATGTTTAAACTAGTAGTCATAGGCTAAACTCTCTGTGGAATGGAAAAACTGTAAAGTTCTTAAAGAATTATTTTTGAAACTCTTGTATTACGGCTTCTGTGTTTCTCTGGTTAAGTGAGCTATATTCATTGTGTATCAATGGAAATTAAACACATACTGAGAAAGAAACTTCCATAAGGAAGGGATTTCAGACAGCTTAACTAGAGGGGGAAGGTAGTCTTGTGGAAACAAGATTTCTAGTTGCCTTAGGAATAAGGGACCACCTCATTCACTTGAAGGTCCTGTACCTAGTACCTGTTGTAGTCAAGGGAGCCATAGGAATATGGAAGGTTGTGAGCCATCTAGTCCATGAGCTGAGGAGTCAGAGTTGACAGTAAAGAGACTAGAACAAATACAAAAGTGTTGAGTCTTGAGTAGAGAAAATAAGTATTTATGAATGGAGCAGTGGATCCGTTCCTTCTGTTATTACTATTTTTAAACCATTCACCTTGTTGTCTCTTAATTACTGTTATTACTTTTTGTATTTTTCTTCTTTATTTAATCTTGTATCTATAAATCTCTCATGAATATTGTTGTCCCTTCTCTCAACAAGAAAGATATCATACATAACGAAGCGATGAACTGTTTGCTGTCAAATTGAACCTACTATTCTTGAGGAACGTTGTAAAGATAGTAGGGAACGTTTGACCAAACAGGTCAATTACTAACTTTTCTTTTCATTTTCATTCTTTGTAAAATAGTATAAGACATTAATTAAGCATCTATCCTTGTGGGAACGATAATCTGGGCATTAATACTCCCATTTATTACTTGATGCGTGCACTTGCGCACTTGAGTTGAACTAAGAGAGCTATTGAGTTTTCTCTTAATGAACTAAGGAACGTTCTACAACATATATATATTTTTCACCCAACAAGCCTTTGACCCAACAAGTTTTTCTCTTGAGTGTTTAAGCCACTTGTCCAACAACAATTACATTTATATCAATTATCAAATTTAACTATTACATAATCAACATAATATCAAATGACTTACACTCAAAAAGCATGAACAACCCTAAGCATGTCCACGACATCACATACAAGACCATTGTTCATACACTAAGTCAATGACATCAAATAGCAACTCCCAAGTGCATCAAAATAACATTTCAAAATGCCAAGTAAATCCTCATGCACTCGTATGCACATGTCAAAATACTCCACATGCTCATATCTACTCTAAGTGAGCTTCTTGGCCAAGGCTTCTCCAACAGCATTAGTGGTACCTGAAAAGAATGCCCCATAATGCGGGTGAGATTTGACAATCTCAGTAAATCACAGGTCCCGGAGGGTCACTCCACCTTATGACTCACTCAAATGTGCAAACAGTAATAATGCACATATAACAGAGCATACATTAATCAATCAATCACAACTGGGCCTGAATCCAAGAACATATCCCCAGGATATAATTCAAGGGACCCATCATATAACTCCCGAGACATTCCTAGTACCGCTCCCAAAATGAAGACAACATTGTGGCATCATACCAACTGAAACTTCGTATGGAGGCCTATCCAGTGAAAGTTCCCTCAAATCCATCTACTGGCCAGAGATACAGGTATATCAAAACATATACAAACAACAATACAGGTATATCAAAAATATAACAAACAACAATACAAGTATATCAAAAATATACCAATCAACAATACAAGTATATCAAAACATATACCAATCAAGATGTCAAAATGCATGAGCATATTATATCATATACTATTACAGTCCACAAATTCCAACCATTACCCCAACGGGCGAGGTGGAGCACATATAGGAATTAACCCCAGGAAATACCAAAGTTTACCTTTAAAAAATTTCACAAGCAATTTCACAAACCAACAGAGAGAAGCTTCCAAGTCTTAATCCTCCACGATTGGATCAAAGAGAGTCAACCTACAATGATCATACCACAATATGATCAATTACATGCTTGAGAATACACAAGAAAACACAAAGAACCACTCTCGAAAAATCCTAGCTCACGGTCATTAAGCCCTAAAGTGTAAACAATTGTGTTTTAATTTCAGCAAATCAATACCATCACTTAAATAACGTTACCAACCAAATCACCAATACATTCACACACCTTCCATTAAGCCAAAACATAATTTGCATTATTTTCCCCTAATTTCCTCAATATGGCTGAATGTGTACATAATGTGGGCTAAGGTAATTTTCAACAATTCACAAGCTTGAAACTCTTATTAAACTTCATAATTTATGATTCTAACAACCATAAATCAATTATATCATCCATCAAAGACTTCCTTCAAAAATCATCAATTTTTCATTCTTGAAAATTTGTCCAAGTGTTAATCACCAAAAAATCTATTGGATCTCTACAATTATTTATCCATACGAACAGTAAATTCCAAAGGAACATAGCCATACTCTTTAACCATACACATCATATTATGTATAAAATTTCGATCCATAAGAAATACTATGTGAAATTGAGAAATCTTACCACCAATGGGTTCCTAGGCTTCAAGAGAGTAATATACAAGCTTTCAAGCAACAAAAACCACCAATAATAGCTACTCTCACACCAAGAAAACGCCACCTTCAAGCTCTTGGATCTCCTCACACACTCTCTTTCTCGAGGAATTATTTTAGATTTTTTGATCACCAAGCAATTTCAAGTATTTTTCATGTTGTAACTTTTTTGATTTGGTGTCAAAATAAAAAGTTGCAAATCTAAGCTTTTTCTGCCATTGTGGTTCAGCCAAACACTATGGAGAAGGAAGAAGATGAGCTTAAATGGCTGATTTCATGATTAAATATGCCTAGCCACTTTATTTGACTTTTTGAAAAAAGTTAGAAAATATCTAAATTCAATTTACTCAATTAATCTTCTTGAATTCTTGAATAATTTCAAGACTTGGGTTTTTTCCTAAATTCAAGATGAACAACTATAGTTTAATAATTTCACGCTAAATTTTTTAAAAGATCCGGGCAGTTTTTGCATAATTTCATTTTTGCCACTATACTCGCGTTAACTGCATTTTTCAAAAACCATCAAAATTTCTCAAATAATTCAAATAATTATTTATCTTGGTTCTAAGAATTTCTTTCAACATATATCCATTCCTAGAATATTAATGTCATTTTTGAGTTTATCACTAAAATTGTACTGCGGTATTTCATCCGCTAAAAATCACTATTCATCAATTTTTCATAAAAGTGTCTATCCACTTTCAAATTTCATTTTAAATCCAAATCCAACATTATTTTCACCAAATAATGTCTAATTATATCATTCAAAATTTAGGGTTACAGTAATTGTCAAATTACCATTTTGCCCTTCGAGTGTATTTTCACCCTAAACTCAAGATTTTCACCAATTAATCCTCTAATCTACAATTTAGTCATTAACAATGCATTTTAAATATGTGAGATGTTATAGTCCTCTTCAGTTAAATATTTTGCCTTTAAATCTTCATGCAGATGGTGGCGAATACAGATCAAAGATTTGGCCTTCTGGGAAGAAGTACAACTAGATTCATGGAGAATGGCTTCACTCAGATTTAGTGATGTTAGATGAATCTTGACATCAAAAGCCCATGTTAGATAATTACTTTCGGTAATATCTAACGTTGCAATCTCCCTCTTTGTAATGTTTGACATGCTATATAAATAAATAAACAATTATTAATATAACATACCAACATACATTAAAATAAAATAGGAGCTATCATGTTGAAATCAACAAAATAAAATATTTCAGAACAAAAATTTCCACCTGAGCAACTTCCAAAATTTCTAACCAAAAAAACAAATTGATAATGTGCTGTGAAAAGAGCGGTGAATAAATGAAATCAACTTAAGAAAAGAAAATTACAAGACAAATAAGAAGAAATTATAAGATAGAGAGAAAGAGAGTGAGGGAGAAAGAGTCAAAGATTCTATTATTCAGTGTGTACATATACAAGTGATGTGCCTTCAGCACATGGGTAAATTCAAGCCAAAAAGAGAAAGATTATGGGATAATCCTCAGTAAAAAGGCAACGTTTATTGTTGTTTTGCTTAAATTCCAATTTCAGGATTGTTCAACTATTTTTATGCTTACTTTGTAGGAAAAGCAAACAAATCTGGTGCAAAATGAGGATTTGCCAAATTGAAAACCCATGCTCACAACGTGGATGTCACGCTGGTGGCGTGAAGAACCAGAGACTTCCACGCTCATAGCGTGGATGTCACGCTGATGGCGTGAAATCACCTTACTTCCCATGCTCACAACGTGGATAGCAAGCTGACAGCGTAGGAGTTCAGAGGCAACCACGCTCACGGCGTGGATATGACGTTGATAGCGTCAGTTGCGGAATCACAGCCCGTGTTTCCACAAGGGCAAATTTGGAAGAAAAAAAAGGAAATTGATAAAACGGAGACTTAGCAAGAATTAGGTCATCATTTTCAGATCTGGAAGAGACGGAGGCTGCCGAGAGAGCTCTGAACCTGCGTCTTCGTTCTTCATTTTTCTTCTCCTTCGACTATTGTAATTTATGTTTCTTGTTGAATTTTTGAGATCAGTCATGACAATGGTTGGGTAGATCTCCTTTTATTGTGGTAAGGGTCACAACCCTGAATGTGGACCCCTTGTAATTTGGATCAAGTTTACATGTGTTTATCCGATTGAATTTATTTTCCTTCGTTCTTCATCTTTTCATTCTTTTAGATCTGATCATTCTAATGGGATCGCGAGGGTTAGGGTTCGCAATAGGGATATTAGAATCCTAATTCCTGACAAGGAGGAAAGTAGCTGTTCATGTATGCACTAGGGATAAGCTACATGAACCGCAAACGTGAAAGATTCACCGATTTATGTGTTTAACCTAAAAAGAAATTACTAAGGGATTAGGGTTCTAATAGGGTTAATAAGGTTAAGATCACTAAGGGATTAGGGCTTAACCAATTAAATAAAAGATGATGAATCGTTTGATCAATGGGTAACTCGCATGTAAACCTTGATTCAGATTACAAGGTGGGGATCAGAAAGGTGTTTGTCCTCTTACTACAATATTCTCTCAATTGTTTTTCAAACTTTTTTTTAATTCAATCTTTGTTCATCTTTTCTTACAAAATCCCTAAAAATACGCTTTTACTTTTCTCTTTATTTTCTAAATTAATCAACAATATTTGTCACATCATTTGTCCATCCAACTTAAGGGGACTGGTTATTGTAGTACTTGGTGTACAATCCCTGTGGAGACGATACTCTACTTACCTTTTATTACTTGGAACGATCGGTACACTTGCCGAGTTCGCAACAAGTTTTTGGCGCCATGCCGGGGATTGTAAATTCCAATATAATAAATAACCGTTGATCTTTGAGCTTGGATATTTTATTTTTATTTATTTATTTTTTTTTGGTTTTGTTCTATCTTGATCTGCATTTGGCAGGTGTTACTAACTATTTTTTTTAAGTTTTATGCGAGGTAGACTTGCTCCTGAAGATCTTATGTTTAATCCTGAAATCACATGGGCTGAGAGGAAATTGAGAAAGGTTGCCAAGCAGATAATTTGGGGAGGTCCGATTAGTGAACCTGTTCAACCCTTACAAGAGATGGAGAATCACAACAACGCCAGAGGAGGTCCCAACAATCAACCTCCTGCAGCGGAGTTGATTGAGTCAATTCTGGCTCCTAGGTTCACAAGGCCGAACTCTAGTGTTATCCGGCCACAGATACAAGCCAATAATTTTGACATCAACCCGTCTATGATCAACTTGGAGGAGAAGACTCCTTTCGGTGGCGAGGATCACGAAGATCCTCACGACTTCATGGATAGATTTCTGAGAATCTGTGACACTACCAAGCACAACGGGGTGTCCGATGATGCAATATGACTCCGGTTGTTTCCTTTTGCTTTGATAGGGAAAACCCTCAGATGGTTAGACCGACAAGCTCCCAACAGTATCAGAACATGGGATGAGTTGGTGGCTAAGTTCTTTGCTGAACATTTTTCTCGGGAAAAGTACAATAAGCTGGTGAATGAAATCACCAACTTCATTCTGCAGCCGGGAGAGACTCTCTGTGCAGCTTGGACAAGATTCCAAGAGTTGATTAGAAAATGCCCTCAATATGACTTTCTAGATGAGAAGAGGGTCAGAGTCTTTTACAATGGGATGACACCAGATACTAGGATGGTTGTTAATTGTGCGGCTTGTGGAACCATAAGAAAGAAGACTGCAGCTGAAACCCTGGAGCTGATTGATTATATGGCACGAAACGAAAATGCTTCAACAGAAGTTCATTTAACTCAGTCAGCTCAACTAAAGAAGGGAATCTTACAACTGGGGAACCATGATGCTTCATTAGCTGAGCAAAAAGTAATTTCTCAACAGCTAGCTAGTATGAATGCCAAGTTGGATAAGATGCGAATTTTTTCAACTCAAGTTAATTCAGTTAACTGTGAGTACTGCAAGGAAGAGCATGAATCTAATGAGTGTCCAACACTCATGGGAGCTGAACCGTTCCAGGTTAATGGAGTATGGTATGATCCAAGACCGCCACAAAATACTCAAGGCTATCAGAGGAATCAGAATAGCGGCCAAGGAAATAACTTCCAAAGGAGAAATCAAGGGGGAGGCTTGGATTATAAATCCAATAATTACCTGCAACCTCCTCCTCTTCCACATAAGGAGCCTTCTGAACTAGAGAAAGCAATGCTGTAGCTTTCTAAGACCACAAATGATCACATGGAAAGTACCAGTGCTTTCATGAACTAGACAAGAGCCTATCACAAGAACCAAGATGCCTCCATTCGGAATTTGGAGAATCAAATAGGGAAGCTATCCAGGCAGTTAGCTGAAAGAACTCAAGGGCAATTTCCTGGAGACACTATTGCAAATCCAAAAGAAGACTACAAGTCCATTGTAACTAAGAGTGGGATTGTGATCACTCCTCAAGACAAGCCCAAATTGGTTCAGCCAAAGAAAGTTGATGAACCATTGGTTGAGCCAGAATGTGAGAAAGAAGTGGAAGCATCTGCCACTGAGCAAGAAGAACCTGTAAGACAAGACAAAGAAGAAGCAAAGGAGAAAGCTGTTGAAGCTCCAAAACAACCGATGGATTTTTCTCATTTTGAGAAACCTCCTATCCTATGAAGCTCAAGCAGCAAGCACACAAGCAACAGTATGCCAGGTTTTTAGATATATTTAAAAAATTGCATATTAATATTTCATTTGCTGAAGCTCTTGCTAACATGCCTAACTATGCTAAATTCATGAAAGATTTATTGTCAAGAAAGCATAAGTTGCAGGATTGTGAGACAGTAGCACTTACTGAAGAGTGCAGTGCCATCATTCAGAAAAAGTTCCCACCAAAGCTTCAAGATCCGGGAAGCTTTAACATCCCAATTTCCATAGGCAACATCGATGTTGGTCGGGCGTTATGTGATCTTGGAGCAAGCATCAACTTGATGCCGCTGTCATTATGCAAAGCATTGGGAATTTCTGAACTAAAGCCAACCATGGTTTCTTTACAACTTGCAGATCGTTCGTTAAGAAGACCTAATGGAGTCATTGAGGATGTCCTTGTCATGGTTGACAAGTTTATCTTCCCTGCAGATTTCATTGTGTTAGATATGGAAGAAGAGAGTGAAATACCTCTTTTACTTGGAAGGCCATTCTTGGCAACAGCTCGAGCTATGATTGATGTTGAACAAGGAAAGCTCGAGCTACGGATTAACGATGAGACAATCACAATTAGTGTGTTCAAAGCTATGAAGAACTCATCTGACCACAGTGACTGCTTCAGACTTGATGTGATTGAGGAAGCAGTCAAAGAAGTAAATATTGATGATCTAGAGACTGAAGATGAATTCAAAGATCTAGATGAAGATGCTCCACAAGAAGAGCGAGAAACTATCTTTGAGGTGTTAGAAAAGAAAGAAGAGGACTCAGCTACTTTGGCACCAATGGTAGAATTAAAAGAGTTGCCTAAAACTCTTAAATACGCATTCTTGGGAGATAAAAAGCAATATCCATTCATCATAAATAAAGATTTGTCTCCGACTGAAGAGGAGAAGCTGTTGAAAGTACTCAAAGAGCACAAGACAGCCATTGGGTGGTCTATTTCTGATTTGGAGGGAATCAGCCATTCTTTTTGTACTCACAAGATTCTAATGGAGGACAATGTCAAACCAGTGAGGCAGCCTCAGAGGAGACTAAACCCAACAATGAAGGAAGTGGTCCACAAGGAAGTGATGAAACTCATGGATGCTGGAATGATTTACCCAATTTCTGACACTGCATGGGTGAGTCCAGTACAGACAGTTCCAAAGAAAGGAGGGTTGACTGTCATGAAGAATGATAAGAATGAGTTGATTCCCACCAGAACTATTACTGGCTGGAGGATGTGTGTAGAGTAATTACAGGAGATTAAATGATGCCACCAGAAAAGATCATTTTCCTCTTCCCTTTATTGATCAAATGTTAGAAAGGTTAGCCGATCATGCTTTTTATTGCTTCTTGGATGGATATTCCGGCTACAACCAAATTCCAGTAGCACCAGAGGATCAGGAAAAGACGGCTTTCACATGTCCATTTGGAGTCTTTGCCTACAGAATGATGCCATTCGGCCTCTGCAATGCACCCGTGACATTCCAAAGGTGTATGCTTTCTATCTTTTCTGATATGGTAGAAAGATATTTAGAGGTTTTTATGGATGATTTTTCTGTGTTTGGTTCCTGCTTTGATTCATGCTTAATTAATTTAGCTAAGGTTTTGAAAAGATGTCAAGAAACTAATTTAGTGTTAAATTAGGAAAAGTGCCATTTCATGGTACAAGATGGCATAGTATTAGGCCATAAAATTTCTAAAAAGGGCATTGAAGTTGATAAGGCTAAGTTGATGTTGATTGAAAAACTTCCCCCTCCCGTTAATATTAATGGTGTGCGAAGTTTCTTAGGCCATGCAGGTTTTTATCGAATATTCATCAAGGAATTTTCAAAAATTGCAAAGCCTCTTAACCAGCTGTTGGTGAAGGAAAAAGAGTTCCTTTTTGATGAAGCTTGCCTCAATGCACTCAATGGGTTGAAGGAAAAGCTTACCACGACACCTGTTCTGACGGCACCAGATTGGAGTCTTCTGTTTGAACTCATGTGTGATGCGAGCGCATACGCAATAGGTGCAGTCCTTGGTCAGCGTAAGAACAAGTTGTTGCATGTTATTTACTACGCTAGCAAGGTCTTTAATGAGGCACAGGCCAACTATGCCACTACTGAAAAAGAGATGCTAGCAGTAGTTTATGCATTGGATAAATTTAGATCTTATCTGATAGGTTCTAAAGTCATTGTATTTACTGACCATGCTGCTATTAAGTATTTGATGACCAAGCAGGATGCAAAGCCACGTCTGCTGCGGTGGATGCTCTTGTTTCAAGAGTTTGACTTGGAAATCAAGGACAAAACTGGAGTGGAGAATAAAGTTGCTGATAACTTGTCTAGGATTCAGGATAAGCAACTGCAAGAAGGACCTGAAATTGAAGTCAATGAGTTCTTTCCTGATGAGCAAGTGATGGCAATAATAATGCATCCATGGTTTGCAAATTTTGCAAACTACAAAGCTGTTGGTTCGATTCCTGATGATCTTACTTGGCAGCAGAAAAAGAAATTCCTTCATGATACACGGAGGTACCACTGGGATAATCCATTTCTATATTTTCAATGTTCTGACGGTATTATTCCCAGGTGTGTGGCTGAATTTGAAATACCGGATATTATGTGGCATTGCCACGCGTCTGATTACGGAGGTCATTGGAGCTAACCGGACTGCGCAAAAGGTATTTCAAAGTGGCTATTATTGGCCAACAATTTTCAAAGATGCGCGGAACTTTGTGGAAAAGTATGACAAGTGTCAGGGAACGGGAAACATTTCACGTAAACATGAGATGCCACTCAACTGCATATTGGAAGTGCAGCTCTTCGATGTTTGGGGGATTGACTTCATGGGACCATTCCCTACGTCATACTTAAATCAGTACATTTTGGTTGCTGTGGACAACGTGTCCAAGTGGGTAGAAGCAGTTCCATTGCCCACAAATGATGCAAAGGTGTAGTTGCTTTCTTGAGAAAGAATATTTTCACCCGCTTTGGGGTTCCTCGTGCAATCATCAGTGATGGAGGCACCCACTTCTGCAATAAGCAGTTTGAGAGCTTGCTTACAAAGTGTGGTGTCACTCACAAGGTGGCAACACCATACCATACTCAGACCAGTGGACAAGTTGAAATCTCTAATAGAGAGCTGAAGAGGATTTTAGAGAAGACAGTGGGCAACTCAAGGAAGAACTGTGCTAAGAAACTGGATGATGCACTTTGGGAATACAGGACTGCGTTCAAAACACCAATAGGTATATCACCATTCCAACTGGTGTATGGTAAGTCTTGTCATCTTCCTATAGAACTAGAGCATAGAGCTTTATGGCTATTAAATTTTTAAATTTTGAACCATCAAAAGCTAATGCTAAGAGACTGCTACAATTAAATGAGTTAGATGAGTTCAGGTTAGCAGCTTATGAGAATGCCAGGATTTACAAAGAGAAGACAAAGAAATGGCATGACAAGAAGATTCAGCCAAAAGATTTTGAGCCGGGACAACAGGTATTACTATACAACTCTCGACTGAGGTTGTTTCCAGGTAAGCTTAAGTCTAGTTGGTCTGGTCCTTTTGTTATTAAGAAGTTATTCCCATATGATACAGTTGAGATTTCCCATCTCAACATTGAAAGACCTTTCAAGGTCAATGGGTGTCGATTGAAGATCTATCATGGCGGAGATATCTATAGGGACACAATTTTTGTTCCTTTGGCTTCACTTGAATCTTAAACGATTCCCGTCAGGTTCGTAACGTTAAACATGGGCTCATTGGGAGGCAACCCAGCAGGAACAATTAGTTTAAGTCATTTTAATTTTATTTTAGGTTAGATAATAACAAGTTGTGAACTTTGAACTGACGCTCCCGGCATCAGATCCACGCTCTTAGCGTGAGACATGTGAAAGAGTTCCACGCCATCAGCGTGGATTTCACGCTATAAGCGTGAGGAAACAGGGATATCCACGCTGACAGTGTGAGATTCATGTTATGAGCGTGAGAAAGTTGACAAAAGCAACCACGCCTGTAACGTGGATTGTGCGCTCCGAGCATGAGAAATCATAAGGTCCCACGCTCATAGCGTGAGATTCACGCTATGAGCGTCATCCAGAAATTTCAGTTTTTAAAAATAAAGAAAACCTAGGTCTCACTCACACTCACCATCAACCACCGCCAAACATCTTTCCCTCCCTCTCATTCCTCTCTTTCTCCCTCACACTCATTTCTTTCGCACACCGCCAACCACCACCAACAACTGCCGTATACTACCATCTTCCCCTCTCTCTCTCTCTCTCTCTCTCTCACACACACACACACACATAGCCAAACAACCACCGTGCCACAACCACCGCTCTCCTCAGCCAAACCTCCGTGCAAATCACCACACACACCACCGCCAACCACCTTAAACCACCGCGAGCCACCACCATCTCTTCTTTCTCTTCCTCGAACCACTATTGTCTACCACCACCCTCACTTCAACCCACAACCACCGTACACCATCTTCCTCTCCACCACCAACTTCGCTCCCTCATTCCTCCATAGCCACCACACCCCATATCCTTCAACAACCAAATACCATATTTCCTTGCAATTCACAAGCTAGGGTTCCTATTTTTGGGGAAATAAATTTAGGGATTCTCGTCAAGGTTTATTCCATTTAGGGGTTTACTAATTGCACAATGGCAGGAGACAAGGTAATTCTACCTTCCACTTTTATGCTTCGTCGGATTTAATACTTGTCATAAACAACACTTTATGTTTGATTGTGATGCACATTGCCTGTTTGTGTGTGTTGATTATGGAATTATGAGTGTTTAGTTAAATAAATAACATGCATGTTAGGCCATTTTAAATGATTCTGAATTTGGTAGGCAGCAAGTAAGATTGAATTTGGTCCAATTATTGATTCTGAGGAAGTTGATTATATGACCAAGTTGTAAATGTGCAAATACCAATGGTTAATCTTGCATGTTGAATAAGATAAATTGGTCATCTGGATTGATAGGGTGTGTTGTGATTATTTAAGATATTATAATTTGATCTTATTGTTGAGTTTAAGAGATAAATTGTGACTTGATGTTTGGCACAACTGCTTTGGATCATCTGTGTATATATGCCTGTAAGGAACTGATAATGATTGCTAGTTACACTGATCTTTTATAACTGCTTATGGATTTCTGAGTAAGCATATGAAAGTTTCTTGCAGTTATGATATAGGCAGACTCACCCTGTTTATCATGCCCTAAACAAAAGACCCACTTTGTGAAACAAATTTGGGAATTCACTGCATGTTTTCACTGTTGACATTAACACTGACATGCATAAATTCTATTATGTTGTTATTTTTCTGAGTGCAGGGTAAGCAAGTCAAAAAGACCACAAAAGGAACTGGCCCAGGCAAGAAAACGGGCGAGAGTAGTGCTGCTGGCACAAAGAGGCTTCAGACCTCTTCTTCATCTATTTTTGATAGTACCAGGTTCTTATCACCTAAGGCTCAAGACCGATATTACCAATGGTTTTCTCCCAAGAAAATCATATCATAAAGGAAAATCAATGCTTTCTTGGATGGTGATTGTCCGATAAGACAAATAGCTAAAAGGAGAAAATGGAATAAGTTAGTGAGATTCGCTGCACCCATCTCCAGCACAACTCTGAAAGGATTTTGTGCCAATGTTGATATGGAGAATGTAGATGCAACTCGGAAGAGTTGGGTGCGAGGACAGGAAATCTCTTTCTCTTCTGCATCAATAGAGAGATTCCTTGGGACTACACATGACCGTAGCAGGAGTTGCCACTTTGCACAGACATTTAATAGGATGCAGCCTTCTGCTGGAAAAGGACTATATTGGGAAAACATGCCAGAGATTGCTGAGAGAATTTGAAGTTCCATCACTCACCTTTATTCTAAGTGGAAATCAAAGAATGGGCAACCGGAAGTACCAGAAAAATTGGAAAGGGTATATCTTAATCCAGAAGTTATGTTCTGGCATACTTTCATAAATTCCACTATCATTGCATCCACTAATCTGAGTGATGTAAATGTTGAGCGAGCAGTGTTGTTATATACCCTTATGGGTGAAGAAAATTTCAATATTGCTACTATTTTGTCTGAAAGAATGGTATATATCATCACTCAGAAGAAGGCTGAGATTCACCTAGCTCATAGTTCTTTGATACAGCAGCTCTGTCTGGAGGCTGGGGTGGAGATTTCTGATGATGAGCCCAGTGATGTGAAGGTTAAAACAGAGCTCACACAGACAAATTTTAATACTATGAGGGAAGAGTCCAGCCGTTATGCTCTTTGGAAGGCGTCCCGTGCAGCAGGTGGAGCACCTCTGGTACCACCACCAGTTCCTGAGCCTGCGGCAGCACCAGTAGCGGCACCTCATGCAGATTCTCTTCTACTCCAGACTATGGACCTCTAGATGCAGGAGATGAGGATCGAGCAGAAGTATCTCCGGGTTATGATGGAGAAACTGTCCAGTGATCGAGGGATTGATACTGGGAGTTTCAGGCCACAGTTTCTATCTTCTCCACCCCTAGTGGAGGCTGATCCATACGCAGTACCAGCTGATGAAGATGATGATACTGCTATGGAAGATTACTGATGACTATACAGTTGTTCATATGTCACCCACTTCACCATCACATACATTTTCGTATTTCCTTTTTGTTGTTTTAAGTATTTTGTAGATATTTTGGTTGGATTATTTTCCCTTTTTGCGGTACTCTTTGATGTTTTATCTGTTTTTCTGTTTAACAAGTGTGTGTGTGTGTTCCACATGGCAGAATTAGCTTCTTCAACTAGTATAGTTTGTTGCTGGGGACAACAATATTCTTAATCTGGGAATTGGGTCGCATGCTGTATATGCGAGACCTGCTAAATGCGGAACACACCAGAAAGGAAACAGAAAATCTATCTAGAAAAAGGGAGATACTTTAACTTTTGTTGTTATTTGAAAAAAAAATTCTTTTTCTTTTCTTTATCCTAAAAAAAAGGTTGAATTCCTGAACAAGCAATTTCAGGTTTGACAAGCTGGCTTAGTCTTATTGTGAACTGGATCATTAAGAGCATGATATCTGTGAAGCATTCATTTGATTTATATAATATGAGAATGATGCCTGCTTGTCTGTATAACCGCTCTTTGGTGAATTTTTCTGAAATAATGCTTGATGTGAATTCTGGAAATTAGATTCTAGTTGAATTACAGCTGTGAGGATTGAGCCTAAACAGAAATAATTATTCAGAGAGGCCTCACTATAGTAGTTTTTCTTGAAGTTGAATTGTTTCTTTGGCTTGCATGCATGACTGAAATGATAAGGGCACTTATTCTTGTTAGCTTAGAGCCAAATAGCCTACCTAGAAGATTTTCCATTGTTAAACCCCTTTCATCCTGAGACCAATTTGTTCAATCACCTTATGAAAGTTGCTTAACCATGTTCCATTGACACACCTTGAGAGAGATTGAAATGCTGATTCCAAAAACTAAAATCAAGGTCTTTCTCAGAGAAGAAAAAGTTAAGTAAAGGAAAAAGAGAATGGTCTGAGAAGTTAAAATGTATCTCAGAAGAGAAAAGAAAATAAAAAGAAGAAAAGGTAGTGAAAAAGGGAAAAGAATCCCAAAAATGTCAAAATGACATAATTGAAGAGCTGAGTAGGAATGAATGTAAAAAAAATCTTAGGATTTAAGTCTCTCCAAATTAATCAGCCTCTAACAAAAGATTCTTACCCCCAAACCAGGCCAAGTTACAACCTATCAAGGACCTTTTGATCAGTCTATGCATAGCAAATGGGTTCCTCACTTTTAGGAACTTGAGAATATGTTCAAGATCATGGAATTACTGCTACATTGATGGAATGAGTGCAGAAACCTCAGATACTGAGTGATGAGAATGTATTTATCTGGTGAGGAATATTCAAGCTAGGATCTAAGATCTTGATACAATTGAAGAGCATTACTGTGAGATTTATACCAGGCAGTTAAACATGCATAGCAGTTTGATTTCTTAAGATGTTTATGTTCATGTGTTTCTTCATAGAGTTGATCTTACTCTTTTTTTTAATCCATTACATTGCTGAGGACAACAACGTTCAAATCTGGGAATTGTTTGATGTGCCTTCAGAACATGGGTAAATTCAAGCCAAAAAGAGAAAGATTATGGGCTAATCCTCAGTAAAAAGGCAACGTTTATTGTTGTTTTGCTTAAATTCCAATTTCAGGATTGTTCAACTTATTTTATGCTTACTTTGTAGGAAAAGCAAACAAATCTGGAGCAAAATGAGGATTTTCCAAATTGAAGGCCCACGCACACAGCGTGGATGTCACGCTGGTGGCGTGAAGAACCAGAGACTTCCACGCTCTTAGCGTGGATATCACGCTATAGCGTGAAATCAACTTACTTCTCACGCTCACAGCGTGGATAGCAAGCTGACAGCGTGGGAGTTCAGAGGCAGCCACGCTCACGGCGTGGATATGACGCTGATAGCGTCAGTTGTGGAATCACAGCCCGTGTTTCCACAAGGGCAAATTTGGAAGAAAAAAAGGAAATTGATAAAAAGGAGACTTAGCAAGAATTAGGTCATCATTTTCAGATCTGGAAGAGACAGAGGCTGCCGAGAGAGCTCTGAACCTGTGTCTTCGTTCTTCATTTTTCTTCTCCTTCTACTACTGTAATTTATGTTTCTTGTTGAATTTTTGAGATCAGTCATAATAATGGTTGGCTAGATCTCTTTTTATTGTGGTAAGGGTCACAACCCTGAATGTGAACCCCTTGTAATTTGGATCAAGTTTACATGTTTTTATTCGATTGAATTTATTTTCCTTCGTTCTTCATCTTTTCATTCTTTTAGATCTGATCATTCTAATGGGATCGCGAGGGTTAGGGTTCGTAATAGGGATATTGGAATCCTAATTCCTGACAAGGAGGAAAGTAGTTAATCATTTATGCACTAGGGATAGGCTACATGAACCGCAAACGTGAAAGATTCACTGATTTATGTGTTTAACTTAAAAAGGAATTACTAAGGGATTAGGGTTCTAATAGGGTTAATAAGGTTAAGATCACTAAGGGATTAGGGCTTAACCAATTAAATAAAAGATGGTGAATCGTTTGATCAATGGGTAAATCTCATGTAAACCTTGATTCAGATTACAAGGTGGGGATCGGAAAGGTGTTTGTCCTCTTACTACAATATTCTCTCAATTATTTTTCACACTTTTTTTTTAATTCAATCTTTGTTCATCTTTTCTTACAAAAACCCTAAAAATACGCTTTTACTTTTCGCTTTACTTTTCTAAATTAATCAACAATATTTGTCACTTCATTTGATCCATCCGACTTAAGGGGACTGGTTATTGTAGTACTTGGTGTACAATCCCTGTGCAGACGATACTCTACTTACCTTTTATTACTTGGAACGATCGGTACTCTTGCCGAGTTCGCAACAACAAGCCATACCACTTCAACATATAGATGAAGGTAGGGGAAGAGTACAAAGTATCTTTTCATCTTCTAGTCTATTCATAGTCTATTGTTTCAATACTTAATCTCCCATGAAGTGTGATAAAGCCTAGTAATGTGCATTTGTAACATTCTGATGTAGTAATGTCATTTTTTTAACAAAAACAGATTTCAGAATTTGAATTTTAAATTTTCCCTCCACCCAAATGCGCATAATATATATGGGATAAGATCAACTTACACCGATATAAAATAAATATGAAAAAGGTGTTATATACACAAGAGAAAGTGCCTTGATATATGACATGATGTCGTAGGTATGATATAAAAGGATTAAGTACCATTGTTTGTTGGGATTTTTCTCATCCTTTTCGGGGCTGTAAATTACATTTGCAGGTATTTAAGAATGTGAGAGCTATATGCTCAAAGGAATCCAACAAGCGGCATGAACTTGATTGCTTATGTTTGTGTCTGATCATGGATTGAAGGACAAATTGTAGTGCACTTAATCCTTTGATGTATCATGTTACAAGACTTGTTGTCTTGTATCCTTGAGACATACTATGTATCATATTAAATGTAGTGTATTTGAGAAAGAATGTTATGTGTGAGTCTTATTGTTGAATTGATGAATTGATACGGACTTAAGTTGTAAGAACCCACACCGCTAAAATTAGAAAATTATTGAGTTAAATATGATTTTGAAAATATTCCATAATTGATATAGGATAATTAAGAGGAAATTATAATAATTAATTATGTCTCTTTTAAGAAGAAACTGAATATCGTAAAACAAGGTCTCCTAGTTGATGGTCCTAAGAAAGGGTGGTTTTTTTGCCGCAGAATGCTCAAATGTGGCAAAGAGAAAGGCCGAAGTTCTTTGACATCGGGCATAAATTATATAGGTTTTATAAGAGTTATGTTGTAGGAAAAGTGTTTGTATTATCTTATAGAGATTTGTTTTGCGTGCCGGAATTTTTTTTTTCTTTTTTGCTGCGGATCCCACAAAATGTTTTGAGTGTAGGAAATTTTTTCTGGTCATGTTAAATTATAGATGATAAACCCAAAATATATAGGTGGTTTGTCAAGAATATTTTGGAGTGCATGTAAGTGAGTGAGTAGTTAGTGCAAGTGAGAGGATGTGTGTAATATCAACCTTGGGGAGAATCATGTTGCACGTAATGAAATGTGATTTTACGGAGAGTGAGAGAATATTGATAATGTGACAGTTTTTTTTTCCTCCCTGTGGAGAATGGGCCACATAAAATGCCCATTACACCAGCCTAGAATCACACACCATTGCGAGATTGTGCCATAGGCTATGTAGCACCGATACCGACACGAGACACGTGACACGATACGACACGACACTCCGACACGTTAATTCTAAAAAATGTTAGATTTCGACACGCTAGGACACGTTTTGATATTAAATAATATTTTTAATTTATGTAATGTATATTATATTTAATATTCAATAATTTAACAAAAAAATGAATCTAAACTTATAATATTCATAAATTTTACAAAGAAACATAAGATATCACAAATATTTATATTAAACTCAATAAAATAATAATCGTAATCCAACCAATCTAATAGTTGGAACTAAAAATTCAACATAATCCAATCTTTAAACCTTTTTTTGAATTTATATAACGCGTGTTGGAGTGTCGGGGAGTGTCCGAGAGTGTCGGGAAGTGTCGGACACGACACGTCAGGAGTTTTGAAGTGTCGGTGCTTCATAGGCCATAGAAAGGGTGAAAGAGCATCTTTGAAGAGAAAATTGACCTTCCACTCTTCCACAAGTCGGTACCCTACCATTGAAGCCAAGCCCCGTGGGCATCATGTCAGTGAGTGTACATTTTAACAGTTTAATTACTTTTGAGAAGCTATGCCGCTTATGACCATTGAAAATCAACATTGTCAATCTGGGCACCATGTCCTCGAGAAAGAAATCAACATTAAAAACATGACAGTTATCAAATGATAGTAGCTCAGATGGCGTATATGTGAGAACATGTGTTCGATCATCCCGTGGAGCTAGTTACTAAACTTATCAAATAAATAAATAAAAAATCACAGCAATTTGAAAATTCACCAACTTGTTCGATTTTAGTCACTCTAGCTAGTTATCACCACATGCTGAGCAACATTTGGTTTTTATTATTACATGTGCAACCTTACAGTTACATTTAGAGGATGAAACATCGACCTCTGGTACGAGGAAGACCTTTCTTATACCTTCCGGAAGTCTCTCTCGCGCTGGAGTTGATCCCCTTCTTCCTCCTGTCAGACAACAAAATATACTTCGAATTTAAAGTGCCGAATAACTAAAGACACCTCTTAACTCTTATGACAAAACGAGATGCATCATGCACAAGCCCATGAATCTCAAAACTCTTTCGTTTCACCATTATGCATTCAATTTGCCCACAAGACAAGATTCACGTCCTGTACAAAGATTTTGACACCTTTTACACTTTATTCTCATTCTTCTTTTTGGGCTTGTTTTTAAATTTTTTATTGCTTATCTTTTTCTTTTAAATTAATCCTTTTTATCACTTTGCACTAGCTTTAAATCCGCGTTGGCATCTTTTTCTAACTCGTTGCAACGCACGACGCCACAATTAAATCCAATTCCACCACGTTGGTTGTGTCTCCAACTAATGCTTTGATGTGAAGCAACGAAAAAAGTTTGCAAATCCATAATATCCTCGAGACATTCAGCGAAACAAAGAAGGCTCAAAATAGAAACTGCTAAAAAATGGCAGAAATTGCGCGAATCCACGGGGCAGAGTACTTGATACTTGCTTGTGAGAAGGTGACATATCGACTAGCGCCACATGTAAACTAGTTATCTGTATGACATTCTCTTATGCATTATTTTATGACAGATTTAAATATAAATAATACAGTAGAGCGTTTACTTAAGAATCTTCTTAGTCAGTAACAGCTTTTTATTGCATAGCTAGGACAGTAGACTCAGAACTGTGAAGAGAAGAGACCCGAGCAAACCTCAGCTGGATGAAATTTAACAAACTATAATATAATAGGAACCGCCAAAGGGTGATAACAAGGTTCACTGAAACAAGCCCCAGTAAAATAGAATCAAACTTTCGCTATTTCACTACACCCTTAAAAGCCTACATTTATCCAACTACCAACTGCTAGGAATACATTCACATTCACGTATCAGTCATTATCATCCCGTAGATATTGAAATTTATACTCGCTATCTTCTAATTTTAGAAATAAAAAAACAGATTTGCATATGCATTAAATATTAATTTCTTTTATCAGAATCATTGGTCATGCTAAAGCATTGGACTACAATATAATACTTCATAGTGTAGACAAAATAGTTCTGCTACCGCATCTCTAGCTTCACACTCGAAGAAAGGAACGGCGGCAAAGCAATTCAGATTATGTGATGACGAACTTTAGTTCATTCAACAATCAATCAAAACACAATGTAGAACATAATTAATTCTAAATTTTAAACTTATAAGTCGATGACATAAGTTCAAAATGATCACATAAACAATCATATGGCAGTAGTTTTAAGTATTAACAGCATTAGTCATCCACATGTAAAAAAACACAAATTGCATCCAATTGTTCTAAGTTCATAATAATAACCAAAAAAGATGAAAAGTAAATTAACAATGCATGGTGAGACACAGCTAACCCAAACTACTAAAACAAGGGGCGAAGCAAACAAGCAGGATACTAATGAGCAGTACCAATTAAAGCAAACAAGAAAATAGACACTCAACCAACAAAAACTAATAACCCCAAAGATGTCCTAACAGAAATAGAATTTTCACCAAAACTTATCTGCCCTGTCCCTTTTCTCTTTATATGCTTTTCAAATTTTGGTTATGGTTGATTGGTCCTCACTTGGCCATCATGACTTTGACAAACTCCTCATAGTTGATCTGCCCATCACCATCAACATCAGCCTCGCGAATCATCTCATCAACTTCTTCATCTGTCAGCTTTTCACCAAGATTTGTCATAACATGACGAAGCTCAGCTGCAGAAATAAAACCATTCTGATCCTTGTCAAACACACGGAAAGCTTCCTTAAGCTCCTCCTCTGAATCAGTGTCTTTCATTTTGCGGGCCATAAGGTTGAGGAATTCTGGGAAATCAATGGTTCCGTTGCCATCAGCATCAACCTCATTTATCATGTCCTGCAGCTCTGCCTCAGTTGGGTTTTGCCCAAGTGACCGCATTACTGTCCCAAGTTCCTTGGTAGTGATACAACCTATAGGATGTTACAAAATAGTTAAACACAAATAACTGATTCAGCTTCACAAGAGAATTGCAAGACTCAGTTTTAGAAACATGAACCAAAACAACACAAGTCTGAGAAAAATATATCTTCCAGTTTTGTTGAAAGCTAAGCTTCAAAAAGAAAATGAAAACTTGTGGCATGAGTACAAGCATGGAAAGTGAAAAATATTATTATGTATCATTGTATTAAAGGCACACACAAGCCACAAATTTGGAGAAATAATTCTTCACAGGAATGTTTATTTTGTGAAGTGGATATGTAATCAGAACAGAAGATCCCCATGTGATGTATGCATGGGTGTTGGGACTCACCTGTCCATCATGATACACTCATGGTGGAAACAGCCACTGAATGTTACAATGGAAAAGATATCCATAAAGAATGAAACCCAAAACCAAAAACCAAAAACATAGATACATCAGAATGTCTAGCTATACGAAACCAAATAACCCAATCCCCCTAGAAATATATTTTTTCAAAGCCCCTCATCACAAGAAAGATGCACATGAAGAAACACAATGGTGCCCCATTTCTATTTCCAAAACAAAAGGCCGTAATTCAACTTTTGAGGGGCAAATTTGCAGAGCTCTGACTCTGCAAATCAAGAAAGTTCCTTCGAAAACCGATCCTCAATTTCAAATGCACTAAGGAAAAAAATGCTTTTCCAAAATCATATACAAGTCAATAATGCTAGCCAGGAAAAAGCTTATAGTAGTTAACCATAAATCTTACAATCTGATCATAGATACACGAGGCTGTGTCATGAACTGACCCAACAGGATGACAAGAATAGATTGACTACCCACAATAATCTAATTCGCCATTCCATTCTCAGATATCACAAAAATAGAAATCTTCAAAGAAAAGACCAAAAAAGCTGCCACCCAAATGCAGCACTAGAAACTCAAACGGGGTCCATCCCACATTTAATTGTTTGTAAATCATAATCCATAGCACCAAATTTCACATCCGCGAAATGCATTCTGATTTGAGCACCAAACAACGAGAAATCAAACCCCAGATCAAAACCTAAAAGGCGAAAAGGGTATTTCCGATCTCATGATCCACGTCGACCAAAACCAAGAATGTGCATATACCGAATATCATTCATTGCATCAAGGGTCACAAAACCGCAAGAACAAACAAATTTCAGCAACAACCACCAAATCACAAGCACAAAATCAACGTCCAAAAGTCAAACTAACAAAAACAAAGAAACCCTAGATCACCCACAAAAGTTTCATAAATTTCATTTTTTCCCCAAAAAAACAAAGGGGGCAGGGAGCAAACACGAAACATGCAACAACAACAACAATTGAGTTGCACTAATCAGATCTAATAAACAACCAAAACTCAAACAATGGTTGCAGAGATAAAGAGAGAGAATCAAATGGAGAAAAAGGGATCTGAGAAAAGAGACCATCGCCGTCCTTGTCGAAGAGGCTGAAAGCCTCCTTGAACTCGGCGATCTGGTCGTCGGACAGCTGGTCAGCCATTGGAGGTGAGTGAGTGGTGTTTGGGAAGCGAGAAAATCAAGGAGCGAAAAGGGAAAGAGAAGGAAAATGGTGGTACGAATGTGGAAAATAAGACCGGAGGAGTGGGGCATATATACACACCATGCGGCTGGCTGGAACTATGGTCCCGATGGCATCTTTTTCTTTAATTCTTTTCTTGTTCTCTCAACTTCCTCAAATTATCATTTTTCCCCTTTTTTTAAGGAATTTTTTTTATCACTTTGAGAATTATTTTTCTTTTTGGATCTTGAGAATTAATTCATATCAATGTTATTACAATCGGCCGGTCATTGACCCGGTTGAGGTACTGGGTCACTGATTCAACTAGTGAGTCGCTGGTTCAACCGGACCCGATAATTATATGCAATTTTATAATTTATATTAAAAAATTATAAACATATTTCAATATCCAAAAAAAAAAGATAAAAATTTCAAATATTTTAATATAAAAAATAATAAATGACATATTATTATCCAATAAAAGATCAAACAAAAATATAATAATCGTGATACGGGACTTTAGGTTAAGAAAATGATATCTCTAACTATAAATCAAATCAAAATTTTCAGAATAATGCATAATTAAGATAATATTAGTGTTGTAGGTACATAACTTATATAAGTTAATAAGTAAAAAAAATATTTAAATATATCCATTATGATTTTTTTTTTTATTAAAAATTTTAAAAAAAATTTGGGACCGGGCCGAGTCACCGGTTTTCATGAAAACCAACCGGGTCGCACCGGTTCTGATGCATAACCGGTCCGTTGCTTGAACCGGACCGGTTATATGACCGGTTTATCGGTTCCCGGGTCGACCCGGCCGGGTCGGCCCGGGTTTTATAACACCTATTCAGATTATATGATATTTTATAACACCGGTATTGAAGTTAAAATTTTGTTAAAAAAATAGTTGTCATAGTTTCTGTTAATTTGAGTTTTTCATTATAATTTATTTTTTGAACAAGTATATTTATATTTGTTGAAACTGTAGAGATATGTAGGAGAATCTTTCATTCTTGTTTGATTACAGTAAGAGATCATCTCCCTAATTTGATTGATCTCCGCATTAATCATATCACTAATTGTTCTATTTTAGGATTAAGGGATCAATCCTTCATTGGTTAGACTCTCCTCAAGTTGATTCATAAATGCCTGTAATGCACAACTTTTCAATTACTACATGGAATATCTAACTGAAACAACCTTTTTAAGTACACTCATGAGCTAGATTTTCATATTTAATGAACGAAAATTTAATAATCTTCGAGTCCAGCTTTTGCCTCGTAAAAGGCAGTCAACTTCAACATGCTTGGTGTGATAATGTTATATAGAATTTTGAGTAATTTGAATCACATCTTTATTATCACATAATAGGTCTATAATCTTGGAATATTCCCAACCTAGATCTTCTTGAACTCTTTCAATCCATAAAAGTTCACATATATCATGTGCCATAACTCAAGCACTAGATTGGGGAAAATTACTTTTTACTTCTTGCTCTTATAGGTGACGAGATTTCCTTCTACAAAGATGAGATATCCTAAATTTCTACATTTATTTACCTTTCTATCATAGGAATCTCATTCTTTAAGTTCAACAACCCTCGTCCTAGTGCACCTTTCAAGTACATCAAGATTCTATAAACTGCATTCATGTGTTATTTATCTAGAGCTTGCATGAATTGACTCACCATATTAAGTCTAGTGTGTATAAGATAGATTAATCTCCTCACTAGTGACTAGCAATGACCCTTGTCAACCAAATTTTCTTGTGAGGACATTTTTATTAGGTGATTCATTTCCATTGGTGTCTCATCTGATTTGTAGGATAGCATCCCATTTTCAGTTAACAAGTTTAAGATATACTTCTATTGAAAGATGGAAATTGCTCTTTTGGAGAGTGATACTTCAATACCCAAAAAGTAGTATACTTGTCATATATATTTCATTTTGAACTTATTTGTCAAATATTTCTATAGTGTCTCCATTTCTTGGGGGATAATTACCTATTAGAATCATATCATTTATATATATAATTAATAATACAAGCTTCTTTCACCAAAAAAAAAAAAATATTAATAATAATACAGGCTTCACTTTCAGCTATCTATAACAACCCTCACCACTATTAAGTTATACTAAGCAAAGGAAGTTAAGTATGTGTTTAAGGGAATTTTGACAAATAAATTATGTAATTGACAAGATTATAAGTATGAGGATACAAGTCATGATAGACAAGTCATTGTTGAACCATAGGTCAAGAAGACTATTTTGAATGAAAACTCTCAATGAAAGGCATGGCAACAAATTTTGAATGATACAAGAAGCCTATAATAAAGTGAAAACATGAAGACAAGACTCAAATATGCAAAGTCAAAGCTCAAGTCAAAGATTTCAAGCTAAAAGAAGTACTAGAAGACTCAAACTATGAAGATTAATGAAGACTCAAGCACCTACTGGTTATATAGTACATTAAGAGCCTTAGAACTTATTATGATTGAGTTTATTGAGTTTTTAACTTGGAAGTGCAAAAATAAATCAAAAACTCATATAGGTGACACATATTCACTTTGATCTTGCATACAATGTTCACACACATCAAGAGTTGTTATGCAAATGTGAAACATGATCATACATACATTAGAAGTCACTTAGAATCATTTAGAAGTCACTGGAAATCAAAAAGTTGCATTAAGATCTGAAAAACCAGTTAAAAACTATTTTCTGCATAACAGTATCCGAGTACTTTTTGCAAAGTAATTGAATACTTTTCTGGGCAGAAAAGTAATCGAATACCTGATGAACAATATCCAAATACTTTATGGGTTTGAATAAGTATTCGAATACTCCCTGAAAAGTAATTGAATATTTTCTGTCATTAGTGACTTAAACTCGAAGAAATTCAAATTTTTTGATGGCCAACGACTATAAACGACTAATAACTCATTGGACACCTATAAATACATATCTTTAGGATTCTGAACACAAGAATTAACATTGAAACACTCAGAATCAAGAAATCTCATAATTAAACCCATATTGGCTTGCTTTTGCACATCCTTGAGAAAAATCTCAATTACTCTCTCATCTCTGAATCTTTTTCAGTTCTTTCTATTTTGTTTGAAAGTAGAGAGGTGACTCTACAACTATTTAGCAAGAGTTAATTGATGTAATTGTTGGAAAGACAATTGGAGTGACCCTAAAGGCTTAGGTTGAGTGTGATCAATGTGTGATCATAGACTTTTAAAATTTCAGTTGTAAAAAGCTTTCTTCAAGCACCTGTTGGAAGCTTGATGATAGTGAAAACGATTAACCTCAGTCTGGACGTAGCTCTCAAGTGGTTTAGAGAGTGAACCGGGATAAACCCCTGTGTGATTCTTCCTTACCCTATCTCTTTTGATTTCTATCAATTGAATTTCGTTTTGATTCTTGATATATATATTGAATCTGTGTAAATTATGATCATTACTTTTATGTTTTAATTCGTTCTTGCATGAATTCTTGAAAAATGTTCAATATTATCGATTAAATAGTGATCCAATATCATTCCTTCCAATTTAATCTACCATGGCCGAATTGATACATAGAGTTTCTTCAAGTTCTTACATGTTTTACACATGCAACAAACCTTCCATTCACCTAGCCACTTATTAAAAGCATCATTGTATACATTAATATCACGAGTCACTTAAAGTCCATTAGTTCTATATGGCCAAATTGGCACATGTGTGGATTCTAATGATTTTTCATCCAATTAAATTCCAACCAACAACTTCAAGCTTTTCTCACACATCATTATCCATGATTTTAGATAGTCTTGAAATTAAATACATGACATGCTTATCAAAGCATGCATGGCCTAATCCTACATGTATAAATGTTTATGAATTTAACTTTAATTCAAACTTGAATCCATTGATTCCAAGCTTTTATCCACTGATATTTATTTAAGATTCCATGTGGTTTATAAATTAAATACTTCACTCACTCCATGAAGCATACTTGGTCATGGCACTATATATATATATATATATATATATATATATATATATATATATATATATATATATATATATATATATATATAGTGATGGTTTTTCTTCAACTTGTATTTAAATCTTTTCACTTTAGACTTGTATTTACTTTTCAATGATTAGGATTTCATTTAAACTTTAAAATCAAGCATATGATACGCTCTTCCAAGTGCTCATGGCCAAAACCCTAACTAGGGTTTCATATTATTTTCTTGCATTTTCTTTAATCAAGCTTGTTTAGTTTAAGTTTAACTTCAACAACAACAATCTTTTAAACATTAACCTCATCAAAAGAGCAAGGTAATTTCATCATCTTTTTAAGACTTAAAGTAAGAAAAGCAAAGATGATATCTTGACAAGAAATCACTAGAACTCAAGAGTTTTACCTATGATAGCTTCTAGGTTGTCCCAAATTAATCTTCACACTTAGAACTCTTGAAAATCTCAACTTTTCACACAAACTCAACCACACACTCAAGACTTTAAGGATGAGTAAACACACTTTCTACAGGCCCTCTTGGCAAACCAATCATATAAAAGTGATTATAAGGTCACACACTCCAACTTTTATGTAGAAAACCAACTCTAAAAGTGTTTAAATAATAAACTATGGTCTTGCTTCTTCAAAGGAGACAACACGGTTTAGGAAGGCATGTAGAAGACAAATAGAAGAAAGAAAAGTGGTGAGGGAAATTTGGAAAGAAAGGTGGCCGAATGTGTCTTATAAAAACATCTAGTTACTTAAACCTACAATAGTTATTTCTATTAACTTCTTCAACAAGTCTCTTGATTGTCAAACTTCTAACCAATGAAAATAGCACATATATTTCCCCCTAGAAGTTTAGGCTAACACATGCATAAAACCCACAAGTAACAGACTTTGTAGTTGTAAATTACTACACTTAGTAAATTCCTTTGCAAGCTTTTCAAAGTCAAAACAACCACTAATCTAATTGCTCCATCACACACCTTTACTTCCTTAATGCCTCGGCTGAATGCATGCAGAACACAAAAGAATACAACCAATTTTTTGTGTCCAAATCATGACACCAAGTACATTAGTCATCACTTTAGTAACTAGTTTACTTTATTGAATTCCCAAGATTAACAACCAATCAATTTACTTCATTTATTCTTCATGCAATCAGCCTTCACATATGTCCAAGGTAAGGAAGAAAACTTGAAACACGTATAAGAAGAAAACAATTTATACAATCATGTAGAAAAAGACAAAGACTAAGACTTGTAACTTTTCTATCAACTTTAACTTAATTAACCTTTTAATTAATTATGATTAATACTTTATAAAACATATATTTTCATATTTATGATGGACTAATAATAAGCATTCAATCGCTCACCAATTTTTTTTTTTAATAAAAAGCATTCAATCGATCATTAAGTTGAGAATATGACTAGATTATCAAACTAGTCAAGTTTACTTTATTATCTTAATTTTACATAACATTTTACACACCTTTGACCAATAATTTATTAAGCTTTGACCTAATTTTATAAATTTATCTAATCATTATTAGACAAATCTAAGATCACTTTTACCCTTTAAAATTCCATGTAGAATTTAATTAAGAAGTCAAAGTTAAGCTTAGGCCATTACTTTTCTTATTTATAATTTAGTCCCTAAACTTTCACCCATTTATTCTTTGACCCCTAAACTTAATTAATCTTCCCATTTGGGTCTAATTTACTTTACTTATAATGAATTGTATTATCACATTAATTCTCATGCCAATTCATTCATTTACTTAATGAATTTTGCATTAAAACTTATTAAAAACTAGCGTAAACTAGCCGTTAATCTTATGTTCTTTACAAAATTTCAAGATTTCTTTATTGAGGGTTATTATACCTTACCTCCATAGTTGGAAAACTTACATGATGTATTCCAAGTTTCTTTTCTCAGGAGATATATAGCTGATCCCTCTCATATTGTCCAGTCCGATGATGTTGGAATATGGGAGAACCTTAAGACTCCTGTAACGTTCAAGATTCCGGATAGAGGTGAAAAGAAGCTAAGGATTAAGACCATTACTATGGTCAAGGTCCAATGAGAAGGCCGAACTCCTAAAGATTCCACTTGGGAATGGGAGGACGAGCTTCTCTGGCAGTGTCCGGAGTTTAGAGACAAGTACACCTCTAATTTTGCAGTCATAATTTTCAAAAGGTAGGATGAATGTAAGAACTCTAACTGTTAAAATGGTGATTTTAGAGATTTATAATAATTAAATGTGTATTAATAAATGGAAGATTTAATTTTATTAGTTATTTTAAGTTAAATCACCTTTTTTAGAAAAGGGCCAATATTTCTGCGTTAAAAATTGCAATAGGCATAATTACCCAAAAACTTGAAGATAAAATTAATGATTTGTATTCCATAAAATACATGAAGTTAATATGACATCAAAATATTTATGTTAAGACTGGTGGGAAATTATGAGTGATTAGGTAGGTAATTATCGATTAAGTTAAGTGGACACATTTATTATAGCTTTGACCTAATCTCCTAACTATTCATTTCAGTTCCTCACCTTAAGACACCCCAGGCAGCAACGCCCCTCTCCCCCTCCATGGCTGCCTTGTATTTTTCTTCATAAAAAGTTCATCTTTCTCTCTTAAAACAAGTAAAAACACCCACAAACCTTCAACCTTCATCATTTCCCTATGAGAACCACCTAAACCTAAAGCCCGGGAACTTTGGAAGAGAAAAACCCAACCTTGGGGGGAAGATTTGGTGGCTGGTCTTGTAACACCATGTATGCATATAGTAATGTTATCATCAATTATGATATTAATCACAGTTACAATCACAATAGTTCATTTAAAAATATAGTAAAACTTTTTCATTTTAATACCGTTTACAAAATTCTTATGTTTATAAAATGTCCATATTCAACATTTTTCAAAAATGTGATTATAACACAAGACTATTGCGGAAACATAAATACTATTGCTTAACATCATACAACGTCCTTTTAAAGTTGCTAAGTGGTTCCCATAAACCAACAAAGAAAAAATACACAATTTGACATTTTACCTACTTGAGGTACATTCAATCTTTCCAAAACTGCAAATGAACTACTTGTCCATAAATTTCCATCTTTTTATATTTTAATCTACACTCTTTTAACTTTCCAACAAGTTATCACACGCCCCAATTGGAGTTCTATAACCCCGGATACTCTCATCGTGAGTTAATTCCATAAAGCTGTCAAAACTGCACTACCGATTCCCTAACATCTTTTATTGCTTTTGAAATTTCAGTCATTCTACTTCTCTATTTTCTCCCAAAATTTAATATGTTCTATTAGACACCTCAAGCATCAATTTGATATAACATAAGCCTAATTTGGGTAATAAATGAGAGAGATATGAATTTTTCAAAAAACGTAAATCGAATCTGTCCACTTCAGTGCAGTACAGGATAGTCCGAATTCAAACGCAAACTGGGCAGTTTCTACAATTTTAAATGACACCAAATTTTATGAAAATATAGGGGATATCTTAAGCTTCAAAATAAGGTATGGTACGCCTTAATCGGACCACTATGGAGAGAGTTATTGTCTCTCAAAGTTAGGGTAAAATCTCAATATTTTTCTAGAAATTTCAGCATAGTCTCCTTTGCTTTTACAATTTTTCTCCACTTTATAAAGTGTGTTCTAATACTAAAATATTGTACCTAATTGACCAAAAGGGGTGGTATCCAAAGGATCAACATACCTTGTTGCACTTACAACCCACAATATCCATCAATTCATAATATGTCTTTTCACTCAATTTACCATTTCTCTCATTACCTTTCTTATACACAATGTCTCATATATCATCCATTATAGTTTAACATTATCAATAACTAAAATATGACTAAAATCCTTCCATCACATACATCGACATTTACATATACAAGGTTCTCCAATGATACAATTACATATACATCAACTATCAAATTTAACTATTACATAATCAAATGACTTAGGCACAAAAACATGAACAATTCTAAGCATGTCCACAACATTTCATACATGACCAATGTTCATGAACTAATTCAATGATACAAAATAAGCAACTGTCATGTGCATTAAAATAATATCTCAAAATGCCAATTAAATACTTATGCACTTTTATGTACATGTCAAAATACTCCATATGCTCATCATATCCACGCTAAGTGGGCTTCTTTCCCACTGCTTCTTGTAACATCTCGGGCGCTGACGAGGGCGGGGAGAGATCGCCGGTGCGAAAGGGCATAGACAAGGAACGGCTCCTGGCAGGCTTCCAGTGACGGGGTGCATGAATGAATTGAATCAACACCCGAAAGAGAGAGATTCTAGAGACTGTGCTGGTATGGGACGGTATAGTTGGGAATAGCTTATAAGAATTAATTGGTACTACCTATGCTAACAAGTTGCGTCTACTTTTCGGTAGCTGTTGTGCAATTTGCAATCAATTAAATCAATCACACAAATACATAAGTGCACGTGTCACAAGTAATAAAGGGATGCATGAGTCCAAGTATCATTCCCACGGAGATGATTTATAAAGCAATGATTATTTAAGTAAAGAAACTAGAAAATGATTAATTTTTGTGGTTGGGTTGTGAAATAAAAGATAGATAAACTAAGAAAACAATAAACTAATTCTAAGGTATTAAAATGATGGATGAACATAGGTCAGGTTCAATTTCCTTGATACAACAATACTGAAACGATGCTATAACGATGTTATATCAATGCTTAATTAGTAACCGAACACTAAGGTGTACTGGGGCTTTTGGCCAACCTAACATATATACCCAATAATCAATTCTCACATCTCTATGGCCAAACTAATTATTGAATTGTTAAAGTTCAAGTTCAAGGTTATGTGGTGTGAATGATCTCTCTACCCACAACTTAATCAAGTTATTCTTAACCTAATTAATCCACATAATTCAACAAGGGTTTGGATTCGGAAACCTTTCGGCCCCAACCTCCTCAATATCACATATGTATCTCTCGAGATGCATACATGAATAAGAATAAGCAAACTCGTTGAAAAACTAATTAAACATTAATAAAAGCAAAGTTTAGGCATACATCTCAATGTTACAGCATAGGTACTTTATCACCTAACCTAAGAAGCAATTTAGCTCATGATGGAATAAAAGAAAACAAAGAAGAGGAAGAAAGAACTCATTGAAAAATAGAAAATAAGATGAAAACGAATGTTGTTGTAAAACTCTGTCACAGTCTTGCTCCAGCAGCTCTTCCTCCTCTAAGAATCTCATTTTCTCTCTCTAAAATGTGGTGTTGGGAACTATATTCTTCCCCGCCTTTTTTGCACCCTACTGGAATCCGCAGGGGACTTCTCTTTAAATAGGAAAAGTGGTTGGATAATTAGGTCTTAGGTTTGGAAGTGAGATTCCATGAATCGTGCTACTGCAGCCTTATCTTATCCCTATTTTCTTGGGTTGTTGGCACTTGATTGGATAAGATCTTGATCTTCTCGATTTTCTTGTGCCAATATTATTGTTGACTAGATAAGAGTTTGTTATCCTTGATCTTTGGGATTTTGAGATAAGAATAAATCTTCAAAAATGTCTCTTATACTTGCTTGCTGTTGCTTTATCCATTTGTTGGGGAATAATTAACTTTTGAAATTTGAATTTCAGTTGTTCCCTTGTCCACGCTGTCATGTTATAGCGATTGCTATATCATTACTTTATCAGCTTCTCTGCTACAGCATTCTGACATCAATTTTTTCTGCAAAGACAAACACTCAACAAGTCATCTTTTCTTACACAATATCAAGGAATATTGTCTCATTTTCCATACTTAGTCATCTCAAAGCACTTAATCATGAATATGCAATATTTAGCACAATTATCATGCAATTAAGACACTTTATATGAAACTTATGCAGCAAATTCATCATAAAAATATCAAATTAACTCTCATTTGGGAGAGTTAATAGAACCCATAACTGAAGAACTTCATAGTTAAGCATGCTTGACTTGGAGCAATTCTGTGATGGGTGACCTCCTGGGAAGTTTTCCCAGGAAGTGTGTGAGTGAGGACAAAGCATGCTGAAAAGTCTTGTGTTAGTGTGTGGGGACAGTTGTTGATCCTTGCAAGTTTCTAGGTGTTATAAGTTGTATCAGAGCAGGGCCTCTTTTCTAGTATGGTGTGGTTCGAGGATGAACCAGGCAGAAGCTAGTGGGCATGTAACATCTCGGGCGCTAATGAGGGCGGGGAGTGATCACCGGTGCGAAAAGGTATGGACAAGGAGCGGCTCCTGGCAGGCTTCCAGCGACGGGGGTGCATGAATGAATCGAATCAACACCCGAAAGAGAGGAATTCCAGATACTGTGCCGGTATGGGACGGTACAGTTGGAAATAGCTTATAAGAATTAATTGGTACTACCTATACTAACAAGATACATCTACTTTTCTGTAGCCCATAATGGAAGAACTCAATAGTTAAGCGTGCTTGACTTGGAGCAATTATGGGATGGTTGACCTCCTAGAAAATTTTCCCAGGAAGTGTGTGAGTGAGGACAAAGTATGCTAAAAAGTCTTGTGTTATTGTGTGGGGACAGTCGTTGATCCTTGCAAGTTGCCAGACATTACACTTCTCCAGCAGCACTAGTGGTACCTGAAAAGACGGCCTCATAATGCGGGGTGAGATTTGACAATCTCAATAAATCACTGATCCTGGAGGGTCACTTCACCCAATGACTCATTCAAATGTGCAAACAGTAATAATACACATATAACAGAGCATACACAAATTAATCACAGTTAAGCCTGAATCCAAGAACATATCCTCAGGATATAATTCAAGGAACCTATCATATAACTCCCGAGACACTCCTAGTACCGCTCCCAAAACGAAGACAACACTACGACACTATACCAACTTAAACTCCCTACAGAGGCTTATCTAGTGGAAGTCCCCTTAAATCTACCTACTGGTCAGAGATACAGATACATCAAAACATATACCAAACAACAATACAGGTATATCAAAACATATACTAATCAACAATACAAGTATATCAAAACATATACCAATCAAGATGTCAAAATGCATGAGCATATTATATCATATACCATTACAGTCCATAAATTATAACCACTACCCCAATGGGAGAGGTGGAGCACACATGGGGATTAACCCCAGGACACACCAAAGTTTACTTGTAAAAAGTCCCACGAGCAATTTCACAAACCAACAGAGAGAAGCTTCCAAAGCTTAATCCTCCAAGATTGGATCAAAGAGATTCAGCCTACAATGATCATACCACAATATGATCAATCACATGCTTGAGAATACACAAGCAAATTACAAAACAATAACCCCTACATAGTCACATTAGCCCACGGTTTTAAGGCTATCAAATGACTAAATGTGTCCTTAATTCTTTCTAACTAATTCCATCACTTCAATAGCCTTAACGACCAAATCATCAATACATTCACACACCTTCCATCAAGCCACAACACAATTTACATTATTTTCCCTAATATATTCACACGTGGCTAAATGTGTGCAAGCCAAGGATCAAGGGATTTTTAACCAATTAACATACTTAAAAATCTTATTAAACTTCATAATTTATAATTCAAACAACCACCAATCAATTACATCATCCATCAAAGACTTCTTTTACAAATCACCAGCTTTTCATTCATCAAATTTTGTCCAAGTGTTGACACCAAAATCACTTAAATTTTTATTAGATTTTTATCGAATATTTATCCATACCAACAATAAATTCCAAAGGAACATAGTCGTAAAACCTCTCTAGCCATACCTACCAACATATACATCATATTATGTCCAAAATTTTGATCCATAAGAAATACAAGGTGAATTTAAGAAATCTTACCACTAATGAGTTCTTCGACTTCAAGAGAGTAATATACGTACTTCCATGCAACAAAAATAACCAAAAATGGCTACTCTCACCTCACAAAACCGCCACCTTCAAGATCTTTGATCTCTTCACACGCTCATTTTCTCAAGGATTTCTTTTAGGATTTTTGATCACCAAGTGATTCCGATTACTTTTTATGTTGTAACTTTCTTGACTCGGTGTCAAAATAAAAAGTTGCAAACCTAAGTTATTCCTTCCATAAAGGTTCGGACAAGATAATAAGGAGGAGGAAGAAGATGAGCTTGCAAGGCTGATTTCATGCTTAAATAAGCCTAAGCCATTTTATTTGACTTTTTTTTAAAAAGTTATAAAATATCTAAATCCAATTTACTTAATTAATGTTCTTGAATTCTTGAATAATTTCAAGACTTGGGTATTTTCTAAATTCAAGATGCACAATTATAGTTTAATAATGTCACAATACAGTATTTAAAAGATCCGGACAATTTTTGCGTAATTCTATTTTTGCCCCTATACTCAAACTAATTGTATTTTTCCAAAAACATCAAAATTCCTCAAATAATTATTTCTCTTGGTTCTAAACACTTCTTTCAACACATATTCAAACCAGAACAATAATTTCATTTATGAGTTTTTTAGTAAAATTATACTGCGGTGTTTCATATGCTAAAAATCACTATTCATCATTTTTTCTAAAAAGTGCCTATCCATTTTCAAATTTCGTTCTGAATCCAAATCCAACATTATTTTCACCAAATAATGTCTAATTATATCATTTCATAATTTTAGGTTTCAGTAATTGTCAAATTACTATTTTGCCCTTCGAGTGTATTTTCACCAAATAAAACCTCTAATCCACAATTAATCATTAATAATACATTTTCAATATGTGAGGTGTTATAGTCCTGGTGCTTAGAAGAGACACTTGTCATAGCCTTCATTTTCTCCCTTAGAATTAAGCAAAAATCCTCACCTTTCCTCACTACTCTTCAACCCTCCATGGAAGTAACTTAAAGCTTGGAGCTTGGAGAAGAAAACCCCCATCTTTGGATGTTGTAGTTGCTGCCATTTCTAGGTCAGGGGCTTTAAAGAGGATTTCTTGGTGATTGAAGTGAAAGAAGCCTTCACCTTGTGGATTAGAAGCTTTTTGGTGAGAAAGCACCAACCTTTGGAGAGTAAGAACCAACATCTGGGAAGCTTGATTTTCATACATGCTTTTGGCCAGAGAAGGAGTGTGGTGAAAAAGCCTTGCAAGTCCACTCCTTTTTGTTTTGAAGCTCATGGTAAACACAACAACCATTTCCTTTGTGGTTCCATGTAAAAATCATGTCTTGGGTGTGTAAAGTAGGGGTTTTGATACCCAAAGTATTAGAGGTTGTTAATATGTTGAAAGATGGGTTAGATGTTTGAAAAATCGAGTTCGAAGCTATGAATCGCCATTGAAACCGTGAAAAACCGGAATTTTTGGGTTCTGTCGTAGGGTAAAAATACAACAATGACCTAGTTTAGTAAAATCGCCATAACTCGAGCTACAGAGCTCCAAATTGAATGAAGTTTGGACCTATTTCAAGCTAACACAGAGAGATATAACCCTATAAAATCTCATATCCATTGGGTAAGTATCAATCTAAGTTTGAGTTTAAATGCTCTTCCCATATTCTGAAAGTCCAGTTTGCGAAAGACACAATCTGAATTTTACAACTCCATTTGAGACATATAATATATAGTTGGAAAGCTTGAGAGGTCTAATTTAACATAATAAAATCTTTAGAAATTTTGGGAAAGGGTTTAAATACTAGTTTAAAAATGGTAAACACAGTTTAGTGCTACGCCAATAGAGTTAGTTTCTTTAAATTGTTCTTCAAGGAAATGACTTATAGACTTTATTGTGCTAGAAAGTGATGTTCTAAGGGTACAGGACCCTTAGGAGATAAGCTTCAACCTCTATGAAATGTGTTTAAGTCATAACTTAAGTAATCAATGCTTGTGGCTTTAGAAAAAGACTCAAGGGTTATAAATGGTAAAGGATAAGATTGAAATGAATATGGTAGATTAGTGTTTGTGCTAATTGCCTGTGTATTTTGAAAAATAGGTTGTTACATTGTTAGAGATTGTGGCTGTGATCTCTTGGACAACAAGATTCAATTGAAGGACGTTGCAGCGAAAAATAAGCTTTCGGTCATTAGGGTTAATTCCCTCTTTGTTCCACCAAACTCCATGGGAGGTTGGTTTATTTATACATGGTATGTTTTGAAAGTGATTTTGTGATATAATGTGTTGACATATGGATGTTATGGTGTGTTTACCTGCATGAGATGTTGATGCATGAGTGTAGGCAGAAGGGGAATCCTTATATTTTGAGTATGTTGCAAGACGTTGCGTAATGCATACATTATTCTCTGGCCAGTGGAATTGTTATTACACATATTACACAATATATATTGCATTATATTTTTTAATTACTCTATTTATTACTGTTATACCTGAAATGAACTTAGGGGCAGAGGAATCCTTCGAGAACCTATAGTTTACTGAGATAATTATCTTACCCCGTGTGAGGATCACATTTTCAGGTACTGAGACTCATGAGGTGGGTGCATCTTGAGGCAAGAAGTAGGGGTGTTTGCGGTTTGGATTGAATCAGTTTTGGAATAAAAAATCATCTAATCCAATCCCTTTGGTTTGATCATGTAACCATCCATTTGGTTTGGATTTTCTCAAATCCGATCCAATCCAATCCAATTTTTTTCGGTTTGGATTGGATCGGTTTTCAATTTTTTGAAAATCCTAAAATTTCTTTCATGATTATTATGCAAATTTCTTTCATGATTATTATGCAAATAAAATAGCTTTGTAATTATTACATTTTGAAATATAGAAGTATCAGTAAATGATAATATAGCTTTTCTTTTGGCAATGAAATATGAAGCTCTACACATATGAAATTTTGTTGATGAGATGTGGCTAGGTTTTTCTTGGGTTTAGTTGATGGGTTAATGGGTCTTGGATTTAGAAATTTTTGGACTATGATTGGGGAAAGAACCAAGTAGGTAGAGGGAAATTAATATATTGGATCGGATTGGATTGGATCGGTTTTCATCAACCAAACCGAAAACTAATCCAATTAAAATTTACGTTTTTTGTTTTTTTTTTGTTTTTGGTTTATTCGATTATCGGTTTTCTGGTTCAGTCACCGCGGTTTGAATTAGTTTAGATCGGTTGATGAACACCCCTAGCAAGAAGCTAATATATAGATTCTAGCATGACATGAGATATGCATTGATATCACATGATATTTAGTTATATGTATGAGACATGACTTGCATTTGAGATATTATGTTATGTTTATATTTGTGATAGCATGGAGGTTGTCTATGCCTTTGATAATAAGTATGTTTATTTTGGAGAACGTGTATAATTTTTGGCATGGAATGACATTATTATTTTGACCATATGAGGTAATGTCATGATAATATGATGTATTATAGGTTCTCTTGTGTTATTCTTGATTGAGATGATGTTATGCATGTGAGATTTACGTGATGGATTGCTAGGTCATTGACAAATGCAATGTTATTGTTGAGACAGATCTTAAGATAATTAGAGCAAATAAGGTAATTTACCACCTTGTCTGCAGCCGATGAGTTAACCTATATATGGTACAGTAGCGCTCTACAATTATGAATTAAGTGGAATACTTAATATGCATATTTGCTTTAATTAATGTAAAAAGATGAATAAACTTTTTCTTTTATCCTATTTGTGACACCTTCCCCTGTATGCATCCAAGGGAGTTGTCTGCTAAGCGGATTAGAGTCGAAATGTTAACGAGTAAGTTCTAAAAATATGGTTTTAAGTCTCATTAAAATTTTGTATTCCAATCTGGTCTAAAAAAATTAAAACCATGTACAACTTAGTAAATTACATGGCTTGCTGAAATAATAATTTTCTCGAAAGACCCTGCTGCCTTATAAAAATCGTATAAAATCAAGTTTATCGGCTTTTCAAAATTTTCTTTGACACGAAGAAACTAGACATCTAGGGCTTCACATGCATTGAAATTATAAGCGAATTGGAAGTCCGTAGCCCCCACGAAACAGAACTCGCAAAGTGCTCGCTAAATCAGTTTATAAAACAATATTTAAAACGTTCAGAAATTATTTTTCGCAAAACGTAAACAGAATCTTTCAAAGTACAAGCTGACCGTAAAATCTTAAAACAGTAAATGAAAAGCATGTTTCCACCAGTAGTCCATCCTTCCAAAATATTAGAACAAAATAATATAGTCAACCAATATCCAACAGACAAAGCAGATAACAGCAGAAATTCCAAACAACAGTAGTCAACAACAATTATCCAAAACAACAACGTCATCATATGCTTTTTCTTCCTCTTGCAATTTTATAAAAATTGAGCCCCAAAAGGGGTGAGAAAAATCCCAGTAGTGTGATAACAAAACCAGTAATGCAACAGTACTAACTAGATACAGAATTCCAAAACAGTCGCATCATCAAATCAAGTCCGACAGATACTAGTAGTAATCATATTGCGTATATAACGCCAAAGGGTGCGTATATAACGCCAAAGGGTACGTTCATAGCACTACAGTGCACGTACTACTAACAAACATCGTGGAGATTCCATATGGTCCCAAAGGTGAATTCCACTAGACCTATGCGAACTGAGCCATGGTTCCGTTCCCTAGTACCAGAGGGATGCCTATATGATGCGTGCTCAAACATATGCTTACTTTTTAATAATTATTCTTAGTTCAGAAATCAACATGAAACTTATGCATGTATGCTATGTTATGGTTCGCAAACAAAACAAAATAGTTAAAATATGAAGTGTGTATGCATGACTAAGTAATAATCGGAATAGCATATACTTTATGGATTTTCAATACCAAGATGCCGAATAACAAATACTTCCCAAAACAAAATATCTAGCATGTCAAATCCAAGGGCAGAATACATTACAGAATCCGAATCCAGAGCATATGAGAGCAACAATTCACAGTCCCATACTCTAGCTAGTAGTCACAAAAGGTAATGCCACCTAACACTTACCTCGCGTGCCACAAATATTACCAAACAGCAGGAAAATAGCCCACACTCAAGAATTATGCGCACCTAAGAAAAAGTATACAAGTCAGAATTATACGTCATATTAATTCCCACACGCAGCATACGTTATTTACTCCTTATTATCCTAAATCCCCAAATCGGTTTCACCATGCTTCCTTCCCTAACAATATTCTGACTTCACAATAATTTTACCAACGCTTGACAGCAACAAAATCCCAAGGTTTCCAACCCAAACAAAATCGGTTTTTGGCATTAAGGATTTTTATTCAAATTCTCAACCCTGCTACCTATGGTGCGCTACAAGTAACCTAAAGCCTGGTGTCAACTTAAATTAATTCAAGTAAACTTAATATAGTAGCATAGTCATCACTCTATATCTCATTTTAAATTTAACAACCAACAAGCTCACCATGGAGACTTTAGTCCAAGCTCCAAAAAACCATTCTTTGTGTTTAAAAAAACACAAGGTCCAAATCGGTTTACAAGGCAGAATCAACCAAAAAAAAAAAGACAACTTGCATGAACATAACCCATCATGAAAACATGGTCGAACCACAAAGGAATAAGGAATGGTTGGAGACGAACTTACAGTTCTTGGCTCTACACACACTAAAGCTTCCAATCGGCCAAGGAGTCAACTTTTCCTTCCAACGCTCCAAGAACTCTAGCCCATGCACATGCAATGGAGGAGATGGCTAACAAGACAGAACCTTATTCATTTAAAGGAACAACCCATGAGAACCGATTTGTGTGTAAAGCGGAACAAGGAGAAGAGGAAATACTCACCTCCTTGAAAGAAGTCTTCGGCCAGCAAGGAAAGGAAGAAGAAAACGCTGAGCTATCCTTGTGTCCTGCTCATGGAGCTCACGGTTACAAGCTAGGAGAAGTTGGGAAAAGGTAAGATCTTAATAGCAACTATGTTGATGTGTTCTATGGAGATGGTCACGGTTTTAGCAAGGATGGAGAGGATAGAATGTAATTTTTCTTGAGGTCTTTTACTCCACACATTCAGTGCTTAGAGGTGAAGGAATGAAGGTTAGATGGCTGATTTAAAAGGCATCAAAGACCAGAATTTACTTGGCTCACTCTCTCCCTTTCATGCTCTTAAGGGGGTGTAAAATGGTGTGGCATTTCTGCCCAATAAGATGACATGCAAGCTGACTACACTCCTCACATTGGCTGCATGTCAAAAAGGCTGACTAACATTGCCTATTGGCACAAGCCATCAGCTTGTTTTCAGCCCAATGTAGCGCTAGGAATAAGAGGGTTTAAGTTGGCTGAATTTTTTTTGCCATGTGTGGATCCTTTGCCAATCATGGGCTGCCTTGTGAGATTCCAAAGGTAAGGTTAGGATAAACAAGAGTTTAGGGCTGAACTAAGTCCCTCCTAAGGCTCATGGGCCGTCGACCAACACAAGGTTTGGGTCCAAAATTGCAAGTCCAATGACTCTCCTAATTGATGCACTAGCCCACTTAATTATTAGTTCCCATATCATCTAGTTATCATAAGGCTTTCTATATGTCACATTTAAATTGTTCCAAAATTTTTAACAAGAGTTTCAATGTCTAAATAGATACTCACCACAATTGTAATTCAAATAATTCCCTAAATTAAATTAATTCCACTCTAGGGAAAATAGCTATATAATTCGAAGACAAGACGTGTATTAACATGTAATTCGAAGGCAAGTACCCTACCACATTCCTATTTGCGATTTAAATAGAGTCCTAATTAGACAGGATGTTACACTATTACTACTCTGATTTACCTTACATTAACAATTTAATGCATTACCTATTATTCCCCACATTGCCACGTACAAAATGTAATTCCAATTATTATGATTAGCACAGTCCAGTACCTGTACAAATTTCTTGAACAGTTTACCTATGTCTACTCTATTTATATATGTACTTGTCAGATATATTCCAGTCAAATATGATCATAGAGACCATTCTGAACAGAAACCTACAGACAACATAATGGCTGTAATTCGGATAAATCCAAATTCCTGTAATACATAAAATTTACACAAAACATAAACAAATATTATCGAATTCTTCCATGAATTTACACAGAATTTGACTCAATGTCAGTCTTGGACACAATTAAACCTGCGAATCTTAAAGTATAACAGATACAACTCATGCTGAATTACCTCGTACACTGAACTATGGCTTAAAACCAATACACAAATACATATTGAAATTCATAACTTCATTACAGATTAACAAAGTAAAGGCTAAACATGCCTCTCAAAAAGATAATTGCTATCAACATGCATGCATGCTATACATGCCTCAAAAAGTATATACATATACACACAAGATACAAAATATAAAATCCAGCTCCAACACTAGCCACTCTGCACAGGCCTCTTGCCATGAGATGACTGATCAACAACTGCTAGAATACCTAAAATATATCCCTACAACACGGGGAGAGAAAAAAATCTCGTAAACTCAGGGTTTATAAAGAAGTCTCCACCCATGAGTTCACTTTCCTACATAAAAGGTCATATACATAGTATAACACACATCATATAAGCATAAAATAATATCAGACCACTCGTCTGTACAAATAACTCCAACGATTGAATCCCAAGAGCAACTAGAGCCAACCAGTCCAGGTTCCCTTATGGCCGATCAAAATATGTTCACTGTACAAGAACCAACATTTCACAACTCAAATCACATCAAATCATGTTATCATCTATATGAATGTTGTCTATCCGACTACCACAAAACACAAACATACAGATATACACCAAAGATCATGAAATCCTGGTAGAACAAACAAAGAGGAAGAATCCTCCTAAACCAAGAGCTTACCTCTAGTAGATCCTAGTAAGCTTACTTGTACGACAAGTAATCAAGTCAAGTCCTTCGAACACTAATCAGGAATCACTGTATCTCCCGATTCACATATGTACCCAGATATACATCAGATTTGACATACACGCAACAACTTGTAACACAAGATTTATATCTTGTCTAATCCACATTACACTCTTTACAAATTCACTCTTAACAATTCATGTCCATGTCACAAGTTAAACCTAGACCTTACACTTGATATTAGTGTTATCCAAGTGGCTACCAAGAATGTAAGTAAGAAGTTGGAAATAACCCTAGAGGGGGGCTGGATATGGTTTTCTAGTTTTTCTGCAATTTTACAATCACAAAGAAACAACTGCACCAAGTGCCAACTTGGTTTGCTTACATCGCTTTATTACTTTGATTAAAAAGGAAAAATAACAATGTTATTCACAATTAATCAAGTATAGTGGCAGTATGTGAACACTTGAATTTCAGAAATTTCCCAACATAAAAGATATAAGCAACATTGGTAACTCAGACTAATTTTTTTTAAAAAAATCAGAGTTTTTAATTAAGCAGCAACAACAAATTTAGATTTCAGCTCAAAAGTATCAAAAGGTAATATAACAAAGAGTATAGGAGATAGAAGATGACACATGTATTTATCCTGGTTCACACATCTAAATTCAATGAGGTGCTACATCCAGTCCCAAGGCAACATGTTCTTGGATTTTCTTCCACTAAAAAAATTATAATATTCAATTACAAATTATTTTCAAACCAGAAAATAAACTCTCATAAAATATACAACTTGGTTCCAACTAAACGAACTTCAAAACATCTATGATCTTGAGTACCTCACTCAAGCCAAGATAACTCTTTACCTAAGCCTTACCTCACACCAAGGTAAGCCAAGACTACACTACTGGCTTGCCTTAGCTCAAACCGAGCAGTTACAAGGTCTTTGCTTGGTGCTTGTCATACACACCTAGTACAACTCAAGCAACAAACTTAACAAGGCTATTTAAGCCTTAGCAAAACATAATTTGATTCTTAAAGAGCTAATGATAAGATCAATCAACAAAGTTATATCTCTAGCTTTCCCACTAGGATGATGCAGAATGTCAGATAATATGCAGTTCTTTAAGTAAAATATTAAGCCAGGAATCTAATTCATAGTATCTATGCCATTTAACAATTATCAATCAGTGTAGATTTCGCAAACCAAGCAGAATATTCATACAAATATCATAACTCAGAGATAAGTTTCCAATTAGATACAGCTTGACAATCTTTAAGTAAAATAGCAAAGCTGAGCTATATTATATTTGAGAATACAAGGTACAACACTAATCCTTATAACATCACAGTGTTATTTATTTGTCAAACGGCAAATCAGTCACCAAAAAAATTACATCTCATGTATAAATTCAGAACAACATTACCGCAGTGAATAAAATTTGATTTAATCAACAAAGAAGGATATAAAAATAATAGAGATGTAGCTCTGTCAATGATAAACCAGAGAGACAAAATTGCTTAACCAAGATATCTCACAAAAAATCTTCTCCAACTTAAGACAGATATCATCATGAAACAAACATGGAAAAATTCTTCAACTAACTCAGACTTGCAAGATGTTTTCAGCAGACACAAAAAATTTAAACTAAGAATTATTGAAAAATAAGCAGGTTATGATTTTTCAAACGATTTGATTAGATTTCACTTGGGGAGCTTGAAGCGATCAAATATATGACAAGGATTGATTAAGATTTAATTTCAAAAATAGCCTTTCATGCCTGAATAAACCTACCTCAAAACAAATCTTTAAGAAAAGAAAATAAATCGCCACTTGATTTGCCCACTTCGCGTGAATCTTGATCTTGATGCCTTTACTACGTCGCAAGGTTGATCACTTTCAAACTTCTCCTATTTCTCTTGATTTAAAGAAAATTCATGTGGATCTCTAGATGAGTCATATAACACCTCATAGTTTTAAAACACTTAATTATAGGTAAAATAAAAATTTAAGGGTAGGATTAGTGAAAGTCCTGAGTTTTGGGTCAAAATACATAAAAAGGGTAAAATGGTAATTTGTCAAACACGTAACCCTAGGAAATGAAATATGAGTAGAAGTTCTCAAATGGGAAAAAAAACCCTAGAAATGGATTCAAAATGAAAAATTGAGTGGTTAGGCAAGTTTCTGAAAATTTGATGAATAATGTTTTTACTGGGTAAAAATACAGCATTACAATTGCACCGAAAAATGTGTTTAGTGAATTTGAGTTCTAGCTTTAACAATGAGTTGGAAAAGGTACATGGGACTAAGAATTATAATTATTGATAAAATTTGATGAAAATTAGGATTTTTGGGGAACGTGCCAACAGTGTACATATCAGGTTAAAATTGTAATTTCACCGAAAGAACAGAAAACTCCGGATTTATCTGTTCAAGGGTAATTAAAGGACCTTGGTTAATGTTAAATTTTTTATTTAATGGATATTTCATGAGTTAATTGAAGATTAGTGGTGAGTTTAAGTGAGGTGACACTTGTGGGACCCACACCCACTTAAGTGACTTATGAGCACATGTAAAATCAGAATTTTGGAGTCTTCTTCCTCCTCCAAATTGCCCCAAATTTGTGGCCCTCCATTGCCAGTGAAAAAGAAAAGCTTGAAAACTTCAAACCAACATAACTTGAGTTCTAAGGCTTGGATTTGAGTGATTCCAAAGCCAAACTTGTGTAAAATCTTGAGAGGAACACATTGCTACCCTTATTTTTGAGTGGGGTTCATTGTGGAGAGAGATTCTTTGCCAAGAACGCGATGGTTTTTGAAGATTTTTGGGGTCATTGATGGTGGTTTGAGTTGAATTGGTGCTTGAATATCACTCCTTGGAGGCTTGTGAGTCCATTTGTGGTAAGTATTCCCAATCCCATTGAGTTTTATTGATGATCGGAAAATGGGTATGAAATTTGAATATATGTTTGTGAGTTTGGGTAGTTGGAGACCTCAAAATGACTTTATGTATTAGATAAATCTTTCTTAGATTGATGTTTTATGATGATTGAGCTTATAAAATTTATTGAGGAAAAATAATTTAACTTAGGCAAATTTTGTGTTCATGAACAAGACTTTGTATGAGATTGTGGTGTGATTGGATAATTGAGTTGTGGAGTAGTTGTATTGGTTAATTATAGGTTGTATGATGTGTTTGAAGTGTGGAATTAGATTGAATGTCCCTTGATATGCATGCTTGTACAATTCGACCATGTATGTGAAAATAAGGAAGGAAGTGAATTTGATGTAGTGGGTGTTGTGAGGATTTGAACCAAGTTTAAATAAGTTGTGTGATGGTGTGATGCATGTGAATTGGAAGCAAAATCATTGGATGTGAATGGGTTGTGATTTCGGCCTAAAAGAGAAAGTTTAGGAAAAATGATGAGAGTTGTGATTAAATGATGTTGTGGACTTGAGTTGGTGTTGTCGTGGACTTAGGAAGCCATAGGAACGTTGGAATAAAATTAACAACATGATTTGGTAATTTAGGCCTAATGGCCGAAATGGGGTTATTGGGTTTGTGGGAGTTCATTGCGTTGCATTGCAATTTGATGCACAATTGAATTGATGATCCTTTGTGTGATCGTTGTAGGTTGCCTCCCACGTACGTAATCCTTGAGGATTGAGCTTGGTGGATTGCCTCTGGTCCTTGACTAAGAGGATTGTGGTAAGTATTTATGTCAAATTGCATGAATGCTTGGATGACCAAGTGAATGGTCTTTATGTGATGCTAATGAATATGAGAATGGCCTTGTGTAGGCATTTCTGGTTGGAACAAGTTCAGGTGTAACTTGCATTGAAGCAACCTAGCTTGGGAGCTTCAATAAGGTAATCCCTTGGTATTGGGATTAATCTCCATGTGTGCTCCACCATGCCCATTGGTGTAGTGGTTGGATGTTGTATGTCAATAATATGGTTATAACATGCTCATGCATATGTATATATATTGGGTACCTAGTGTGTATTGTATCTCTAGCCAGTAGATAGTTTCCCTTATGGCGTTATGGACTTCCACTAGATATGTCTCCATGAGGGAGTTCTAGTCGACCTGGGATCATAGAGCTGTTATCCGTTGAGGAGCACTCTAGGAATGTCTCAGGTGTATTAGATGGAGGGTGCCTTGAATGATGTTCTGGGAACACATTCTTGGATGAGAGCCCGTAGGCTATATGCCGAGGCCAATAGGCCGGATGTTGCGTGAATTTGGCTATGACCATTCCAGCTTCATCGTATGTTTTCTCCCTATGCATCCCTACTTCATTAAATCCATTGCTTTATCCCTTTTTGATTGTTATGTATAACACCTCATAATTTTAAATGTGTGTTTATATGTGATAATGTGAATTAAAATGGTAGGATTAGTGAAAATCCATGAATTAAGGCCAAAATGTGTAAAAAGGGCAAAATGATAATTTACCAAACACGTATCCCTAGGCATAAAAAAATTGAGTAGGAGACATCATATGACAAAAATAATGCCGGAAACGGACTCAGGTCGAAAAATTGAGTGAATAGGCAAATTTGTGAAAAATTGATGAATAGTGATTTTTCCGGCGTAAAATACTGCGGTATAAGTGTACCGATAAGCGTGAGATTTTTATCAATATTTTTAGAAAACAAAAATATGTCATGAACCAGAAAAATAAGTAGATTATGAAATTTATGGTTGGAATTGATGATTGGATTAAAATTAAATCGTGTGTGGGACCCGCGCAACCCAAATCCACTTAAGTTCCTTTTCTTCCTCAGCATCACACGCCTTCTCTCTCTCTTTTTCCTCTTCTTCTTCCCGTGAAACCCCCCCTCCCCACCATTGTTGGACCTCCAAACCATTTCCTTCACAACTCCTCACTTCCTCCACCAAATCCATTAAAATTTGTGTTGAAATTCATTGGAAAACCCATTCTAAAGCCGTTGGTGATACTCCCAAGCCATGAAATCAACTCTTTGTGGCGCATTTGGCCTAGGGCAGATCCGAAAAATTGGGGGAAATGGTATTCATTGAGGCATTGGATCTTTCATTGCTTGGATAAGCCTTGGAGGAGTGTCAAGCTTTGATTGTGAGTATATTTGTAGCATTTTTACGGTTGATTTTGTAGATCCAAAATGTATGAACTCTAAGTCTTTAATCGTTGATGTGTGATGATAGAGAGCTCAAATGAAAAAATTGTATTAGATGATAATGTCTTAGAATGACGTGTTTGAGCTAGAAATTCCATGAAAAATTTAGGTGAAAAATGTGATTTATAACTTAGAAAAAAAAGTGAACTGTCATGAATTTGAGATGTTGAGTTGTGTGAGGATGGTGTGATGAGTTATTGTGTAATGTGGTAATATGATTATATGAGTGTTGAATTGGTAAATTAGATGGATTGATGAAGATGATTGTGGAAATTGGGGATTTTGGATGTTGGTCATTAGGCTTAGTGGCTATGAGTAATTATGATGTATGAATTGATGATTGTATATGAATTGCTTGTTGATCATGGTGTTGATCATTGTAGGGTGCCTCACACGGACGTGATTGTAGAAGATTGACTTAGAGCGTACGTGTGGAACAAGACTCTCGGAGTTGAGGTAAACCCTTGGAACTGGGGTTTAATCCCTTGTGTGCTCCACCACACCTAGAGGAAGGTTGTGGTTGGATTTTGTGTTTATAGCATTGTGTGATTATGTGTTTTCATGCATTATTGCCTGTTGTGTGTGAAATTATTGTGGTCTTTGGCCAGTAGACGTGTGTTGGTTTGGACATCCGCTGGAAATATCTTTTGGGGATTCCGGTCGGGTTGTTGCCGTGGGGCCGACTCTGGGAGCGGCACCACGATGATCTAAATGAGGGACTTCCGCTGGATAGGGCTCATTAGGAGTTCTAGTTGGGTTTTGCCATGGGGTCGTCTCATCCATGGGAGAGGCACTAGGAAGGTTCCCGAGAGTTATATGATGGGGTCCTTGAACGTAATCCTAATGTGGATGTTCTTGGATTTGTCCCCAGTTGTTTGTGGTATTGTATGTCATGCATATTTACATAATGTTATTGTTGCACATTGAGTGAGCCATGGGGTGGATAAATCCTCTAGTACCCTTGGTTTACTAAGATATATTTGTATATCTCACCCCGTGTTTGGGGACATCATTTCAGGGCATTATGAGCACGAAGGAGCTTCAGGAAAGAAGCCCACTTAGTGGATGGCTATAGCATGTGGTGCATTGGGCTATCATGTCATTTTGGAGGAGTATGAGATGCACATAGTAGTGTAGTTTGTATTTTGGACTTAGATCATGAACATATTGCATGTTGAGTTTTCCATGCTTTTGTAGTGTTCATGATTACTTTCTAAGTCTTGTATTTTGATTTCCATTCATGCCTTGACATATTTGTATACTTTGAGTGAAATGGGATTTTGTCCATAGCCACCTATGATGTATTTGGAGCATGTATGATATGATGGAAGGGCCTTAGGCCTATTTTAGGATTGATTATGTGTATGGTTAACCACTGCATGAAATTGAACTTTGGTGATTGAAACTTAACAAGCATTGCACATGTTAACCGGACTGTGATGGGTTGTAAGTGCCCCAAGGCTTGTTGGTCCTTGTGTGTGCCACCCATTTGGTTTTATGTATTTTGATGTCTTAGGTTGCCTTAGCAAATTGGGGGTTTTTGTAAAAACAAAGCGAACTCTGGCGAATTTTCGGGAAATTGGCATATTTTTATCGAACTTTGGGAGAATATATCTCCCTCCACTATAGTCCAATGGGTATGTGCCATGTGCCATTTTGAAGATGGAGTTACCCTATTTACCGTGTCAAAATTTGGGATTAAACGGAGTTAGGAATTGGACTGTAGGAGGTCGGGAACACAGGTCCCTAAATTGCCCTGCATAGCTGCTGGTGCTGTGAAAAACGAAACTTCACAGCAAGGTGGCACCACTTGGCGCCACTGTGGCGCCATGGTCCTGTCCAAAAATGTGATAAACCAAAATAAGACAGTGGTATGGCGCCAATATTCTGGGAAATTTTCCGTTTTGTGTTATACTCGGGTGCCTGGTCATCTGAGTAGGGGTAGTTTCGGATAGGTGATAAATGTATAAAAAGAAATGTTAATATAATGATTTTAAGGGAACCCTATAGGTTGATAATAAGTAAAATAAATTATGAGAATGATTGAATCAAGTCTTCCGCAGTGTGTAACGGTTACTGTCACAACTTTGATTTATTACGCTCTTCCAAATTTAAATGTTGCGTAATAAACGAAAAAAGTTTACTCGCATTTTTATAAATAAATTGCTGTGATTGTAACTGTGCTAAATATCATAATCAATGATAACAATACCAGTGTACAACGGGCTGTTACATTTTATGGTATCAGAGAAGTTTTGTGTGGGAACTCTGATTGTGTATGACTGTATCTTGTGTTGCATAGCTATCTGTGAACTATTTATGATTAATGTATATGTGATTCCTCAGTGTGGGTCTGATCAGCTCATTCCTTTATGTTACATGTACAGATATCGTGAGTAGGGCGCGAGGTCGCCGTGGGGCACGTGGTGCAGGTCCTCTGGCACCGGATCCGGTCACTGTAGTCCTTAATGCTCTGCAGGCGGAAACGGCGGCAAATAGAAATATGACTGAAAACCTGATGAAGACCAATTAGGATATGATGCAAGCATTCATGGCAGAAATGAGGGCGGATAGAAATCATCCTCGGAGGAATGATTCACCTCCACACACGGCCACAGTGACTCCTACACCACACTGGTGAGGCTAGTCATCAGACCACTGACCCCACCTATATTCCTGATCCTTCTTCTGTTGCTCATCTGGGGTTGCTGAACAGGTTATTGATGATGCTGCTGATGAGCGTAGGCTCATATCTTTTAGGAAGCATAAACCACCCGCATTTCTGGGGTCAAGGGACCCAAAAGAGGTTACTACGTAGTTGAGGGCAATGGATAAGATATTCTAAGTGATGAGATGCCAAGACCCTCAGAAACTATTGTATTCAGTGCATATGTTGGAGGGTGATGCCCAGGAGTGGTGGGACAATGTGTCTCGCCCTTATGTTATACAGGGTGAGGTAATTTCTTGGGCTATATTTGAAGGCCTGTTTCATGAAGAATATTTCCCCCGCAATATCCGGGAGGCAAAGCAAGGAGAGTTTGATAATCTTGTACAGTGAGCAATGATAGTGGATGCCTATGTGGCTAAATTCAATGAGCTAGTCAAGTTTGCAAATTATAGAGGTACTCTACCTACTCCCGAATTCTTGTCAGCTAAATTCCAAAGGGGGCTGAGTGAAAAGATTGCTACGAGGATGTCGAATACTGCAGTGAGAAACTTTGCTGACTTAGTGACCCAATGTAAGAGGGTCGAGACTGTATATGGCAGGTATCCAAAATCAAATCCTGCAAAGGAACAAGAAGTGAAGAGGACATCTGGTCCTTCAGGTAACAATAATAGAGGAGGCTACCATAATAATAATAACAGGGGCAGGGGGTTGCATGTAAGGCAGCCTCCTAGTCAATTCAAGAGGGGTGGGACCCCTAGTGATGGAGCTGTGGACAAATATTATACCCCACAATTTGGTAAGTGCAAGAAATACCACAGAGGTGTATGTGGTGCTGGCCCAGAGGCTTGTTTTAAATGTGGTCAGACTGGCCATTTTGCTAGGAGTTGTCCATCTTCTACGGGATAGGCTGTGAATCTGCAGGCCTTACCGACTGCGACTACTACTACTACTCCTGCCGCTGCTATTCCTACAGTTGGATAGGTGTATACTACAAATGTGCGGCATACTGAAAAGGCTCCAAATCTAGTAAAAGGTATAATTTTCCTCTCTAATGTTGATTTGTCTGTGTTGTTTGATTCGGGAGCAACGTATTCTTTTATGGCGGACTGTGTGGCTAAGGCGTTGGACTTAACAACAACACGAATGATTCCCCCGATGCATATTATTACCGCTACAGGAGAGGTTAGTGAATCGTCCTGGATTTGCGAAAATGTGAAGTTCAAGTATTTAGGAAGAGGTTACACGATTGATTTAATTATCTTACCCCTGGCCTTTGTCAATTTGATATTGGGGATGGATTGGTTGTCTCAGAACTGCACAATGATTGATTGCTGCGGAAAGAGGTTGATACTATCTCATGAGAGGCCGTCTGTTTGTCCATCTCCGTATTTGTTTGTCAGTCAAACTGTGAAAGCCTTGAAGGCTGGGGATCTGGGATATGTGCTTTTGGGTGGATTGGTTGGTGACAAAGAAGAGGAAATTTCTTCTATTCCGGTTGTTAATGAGTTTGCGGGTGTATTCCCTGATGAGATACCAAAATTTCCACCTGAGAGAGAGATTGAATTCTCGATTGACCTATTGCCTGGTGTGGGGCCGATCTCTTTGGCTCCATACCGGATGTCGCCACTGGAGTTGGCTGAGTTGAAGAAGCACATTGAAGAACTCTCTGCAAAGAATTTTATCAGGCACCGGTAATATTTGTGAATAAAAAGAATGGTAGCATGAGATTGGGCACGGACTACTGGCAATTGAATAAAGTGACGATTAAGAACAGGTACCCGTTGCCGCGTATCGATGACTTATTGGATCAGTTGGGGGGTGCCTGTGTATTTTCTAAGATTGATCTCCGGTCTGGATACCACCAGATCCGGATTAAGCCGGAGGATGTACCTAAAACGGCTTTCCGATCTAGATATGGACATTTTGAATACCAAGTGATTCCTTTTGGGCTTACTAATGCCCTTGCGGTGTTCGTGGATTATATGAATCGCACCTTCAAACCGTATTTGGACCAGTTTGTAATTGTGTTTATTGACGACATTTTGATCTACTCTAAGAGTAAAGAGGAGCACACCGATCATCTGAGGACTGTGTTGCAAATGTTGAAGGATAAGAAATTATATGCTAAACCGTCTAAGTGTGAATTCTGGTTGTCTGAGGTGCAATTCCTAGGTCATGTTATTTCTGCCAGTGTTGTGGCAGTGGATCCAAGCAAGATTGAAGCGGTAAGCGACTGGGAACGACCTAAGACTGTGACTGAGATCAGGAGCTTTCTAGGTCTTGCTGGTTATTATCACCGGTTTATACAGGGTTTTTTTACAATGGTTCTGTCGTTGACCCGATTGACACAAAAGGATACTCTTTTTGTGTGGACCCAGGAATGTGAGGACTATTTTCTAACACTCAAAGAGAAGTTGACCACTGCTCCGGTGTTAACTCTTCCCGATCCGGAGGGCGAATTTGTGTTATATTGTGATGCTTCCAAGAAGGGTTTAGGGAGCGTATTAATGCAGGAAGGAAAGGTGATTGCTTATGCGTCCAGGCAATTAAAGCCGCATGAAGAGAATTATCTGACGCACGACTTAGAACTGGCTGCTATTGTGTTTGCCTTGAAAATCTGGAGGCATTTTCTGTATGGGATGAAGTTTGCTATGTTCAGTGATCATAAAAGCTTGAAATATTTGTTTGATCAGAAGGAGATGAATATGAGACAGTGAAGATGGGTTGAATTCTTAAAAGATTATGACTTTGAGTTGAAATACTATCCGGGTAAAGCTAATGTGGTGGAAGATGCATTGAGTAGGAAGTCTGTCAATTTATCTCATATGATGATGTGGGACAATGAAGTGATTGAGCAATTCTGAGAAATGAAAATAACGCATTTCTTTGCGGGTAGAATTTGCGATATGGAGTTGACACGGATTGAGAACGAGTTGCACGAGAAAATCAAAGTGACTCAGATCCGTAACGACAATATTAAATATTTGAAAGGCCAGAGTGGCATATCTGTTAATGAACATGGGTTATTACTATATCAGGGCAGAGGAAGTTATGAAGGAGGCCCATAAGGGTCAATTTGCTATCCACCTAGGTGCCACAAAAAAGTACCAAGATTTAAAAGTTAAGTTGTGGTGGCTGGGATGAAGAGAGATGTTGCTTAGTACGTATCTAAGTGCTTGGTTTGCCAGAAAGTAAAGATAGAGCATCAGAAACCTGCTGGGTTACTTCAGCCACTGGATATACCAGAATGGAAATGGGAGAGTATTTCTATGGATTTTGTTATTGGGTTGCCTCAGACTCAGGCTAGTTAAGATTCGATTTGGGTTATTATGGATCGACTTACGAAGTCTACACATTTTCTACCAGTACGAGTGGATTTCACCATAGAGAGATTGGCAAAGTTGTATGTTAATGAGATTGTAAGGCTCCATGGGATACCGATTAGCATTGTTAGTGATCGGGACCCGAAGTTTACTTCACGTTTTTGGGGAGCCTTACAGCAGGCTTTTGGCACTCAGCTTCGGCTGAGTACTGCGTATCACCCGCAGACTGATGGTCAGACTGAGAGGACCATACAGACACTTGAGGATATGTTGAGAGCTTTCATATTGGAACAGGGTAGTGCTTGGGATAGGTACTTGCCACTGGTGGAATTTTCTTATAATAACAGTTTTCACTCTAGTCTGGGCATGGCACTGTATGAGGCATCGTATGGGAGAAGGTGTCGTACTCCCATTTGTTGGACTGAGGTAGGCGATAAAGAAAGATTTGGTCAGGATTTTTTGCTGGAAACTACAATGCAAATAGAAATGATCAGAGAAAAACTGAAACAGGCACAGAATCGGCAGAAAAGCTACTATGATAATAAGCATAGACTGCTAGAATTCGAGGAAGGTGACCACGTTTTTGTACGATTGTCTCCGGTCACGGGTGTTGGCCGTGCGTTGGGAGTGGGGAAGCTGAGTCCTCGGTTCATCGGGTCATACCAAATTATGAAAAGAGTAGGATTGGTGGCCTATCAGCTTGCCTTGCCCCCTCAATTGTCCAATCTACATGATGTTTTTCATGTGTCGCAGTTACGACATTATGTTCCGGATGAATCATATGTGGTGATACCAAATAATATTGAAATCCGGGAGAACTTGAAGACTCCCATTGGTCCTATTGAAATACTGGACCGTAGTGAAAAGAAGTTGAGAAGTAAAGTTATTCCCATGCTGAAGATTCAGTGGGAGGGCCGCACACCTGAGGAGGCTACTTGGGAGCGGTAGGACGAGATTCTCCGGTGTTGTGTAGATTAGCAAGTGCACTAGTCATACAAGTAATAAAAATGATGAGTAAAGATCGTTCCCACGAGGAATTGTTTCAAGCATTGATTATCCACTTGTTGTTGATTTGAATTAACCAAAGAGTTTTGAATTGCGTAAGTTTCTTGTCACTAGAAATGTAAATTGCATAAAATAGAATAAGTTCAAAACACAAAAATATGAATATGAATTAAAAACAGTAGTCAGATATCAATTTCCCTCAAGTATGAATTTATGAATGAACCAATTTCCATCATGAATTCTCTATCATGAGATGTTAATCAACCTTTTACTTATCATCAAGATGTAATGTTGATAACTCATATTTTATTACACTTATTTGTTACTCTTGGTTGGTAATTTTAGGTTTTATTTGAATTAAATAAAGGTATTTTGGGTTAAATTAGAATTCTAGTTTTTAATTGGGTTTAATTGATTATCGTCATAATTTTCCAGATTTACACTACTTTCGTATTTTGACCATATCTCACTCTACAGAAGTCCGATTGAATTCGTTCTTGTTGCGTTTTGCAGATAACAGGAAGGGCTATAATTGCTATTTCAGCTACTGAAACCCAATTCGGATGGGAAGATGGTCTAAACCTGAGCTCAAGATGACGTGTTTTTTGCTAGAATATTATTTTATTATTGGACTTGTAATTTAAATTAAAGCCCAATTACTTAAGTGGCCCAAAGCCAAGTTAGTTTTAGTTTTATTTTATTATTTTATATTGCATTTTAGATGAATGGGCCGGGCCGATCTGAATTAAGGCCAGCCCAAATTGGTTTTTGAACCCTAGGGGCATATGTAGGAGAGGAGGGGAAATATTTTGAATCATGATGTAATTTTCAGAATTGGGGATCAAGACTTTTTCTCTGAAGCGTTCTTGGCGTTCTTCATCTTCTTTTTCTTTTTCTTCTATGCAATTTAATTTGTAATCATGTTTATCCTAGCCATGCTAGGCTAAACCCCCTTTTAATCAACCAAGGGGAAGGGATTCTATGGATCTGTTTAGAGGATCTGCGATCAATCTCTAACCAGATTTGTTTCTTTACCCTAACTCAGATCAATATCGTGCGATTGTGGATATTCGATCTGAGGTTCGCGATTGCGATTATGGGTGAAGAATGATTATCAGATTTGATGATCTGATTAACCTCAATTGGAAATAAGGATTCTGATTCAATTGAGATTAATCGTGAATTTGGTAATTTTTCTAATTCTTTAACCAGATTTGTTTCTTTTCCTAACTCAGATCGATATCATGCGATTGTGGATATTCGATCTGAGGGTCGCGATTGCGATCATGGAAAAGGAATAATCATCAGATTTGATGATCCGATTGTTCTCAATTGAAAATAAGGATTCTGATTCAATTGAGATCAACCGTGAATTTGGTAATTTTTATCCAATAGATTTGTTTCTTTTCCTAACTCAGATCGATATCGTGCGATTGTGGATATTCGATCTGAGGGTCGCGATTGCGATCATGGAAAAGGAATAATCATCAGATTTGATGATCCGATTGTTCTCAATTGAAAATAAGGATTCTGATTCAATTGAGATCAACCGTGAATTTGGTAATTTTTATCCAATAGATTTGTTTCTTTTCCTAACTCAGATCGATATCGTGCGATTGTGGATATTCGATCTGAGGGTCGCGATTGCGATCATGGAAAAGGAATAATCATCAGATTTGATGATCCGATTGTTCTCAATTGAAAATAAGGATTCTGATTCAATTGAGATCAACCGTGAATCTGGTAATTTTTATCCAATGAAGGACGTCCATGGAACCCTAACCCTAGGTTGGTTAATTTTAATTACGAAGTTTTAATCCCAGTTTTTATATTCTGTCTTTTATTCAACCCAAATCCAAACCCCCTTTTTATTTTCTGTTTTCATAAGCGATTTTACCAATTCAATTTCATTGAGTGACGACTTAGGGTTTCCACTTTACTGCAAATTTTTGAACCCTAATTAAAAATAATTTTTAATTTGCGCGAGTTCGACAGCTCGTGTCAAATTTGGCGCCGTTGCCGGGGAAATTGCATCGGTCTAAATCATTTTTTTTTGTGATACTTCTTGTTTCTTTTTCAGTCTAAAAAAAAAAGAAAAAAATTAATTTTCTCATTAATTCTCTTTTATTTTATTTGTTTTTCTTTTCTTCTTCTGTTTCTTTTTTTTTTTTAAAAAAAAAAATTAATAAAAAAAAAATTGCATTACGGTTTACGGTTTTGGGCAATTTGGGGAAATTGGTAAAACTTCTGTTTGAGATATTGGCTTCGGGAGTTCTCTTCCCCAAGGAATTCGACCTTCTGAGCATAAGTCACGCCCTAAAAGGGCGTGAGGTGACCCTTATTTTTGCCAAATTCAGCCGTTTACTAACCTTATTTGCTGTTTCTTTGTTGTTTCAGGACGTGTCGGGTATTTCTGAATTTGTTCGACTTACTTTGATCGATCTGAAAATTGGTTACCTGAAGGAAACGATCATCCCTATCAAAAGTCGTGGGGCTATGCCCCACGAATCAGGCCCTGGTTTTGCCAAATTCGTCCATTTACTATTTTATTTTATTTTTAAAAAAAATATTATTTGATTTTTGAGTCCGTAGGGTCAATTAGAGTTTAGGAGATTTGGTCCCATAGCATTCTGAGGTCATTTGGTATTTTTCATAGATTTATTTTTGCTTCTGTTTGCTATTTTCGGCAAATTTTTGTGTCTGTCGTATGTTTTGTGACTAACTTTACTGCTGTATGCCTTTTCCTATGATGCATGACTAGGAGTACCACCAATGTTGATGATTTATATGCATATGACCCTGAGATAGAGAGATCATTGCATGCTGCTAGTAGAGCTCGTAGGTTGACTTATAGTAGGGTTGTCCCTGAGCATACCTTAGAGTCTGTTGAGTCTGTTTGTTTAAGTCCTTTACATAGTGTTTACTCTTTTGGTAATTTATTTGATTCTGTGACCATGGATAATAGGACGCTTAAGCAATTGTCTGCACCTGATGTTAACTATCAGCCCTTTTGCATTCGTTATCTTGATCTTGATACTGGTTTTAAACTTAAGTCTAGTCTTATCCATTTGCTTCCCAAGTTTCATGGTCTTGCAGGTGAGGATCCATATAAGCATTTGAAAGAGCTTCATGTAGTCTGCAGCACTATGAAGCCACCAGGGGTGAATGAGGAGCAAATCAAGCTGCGTGCCTTTCCCTTCTCATTGGACAGTGGAGCTAAGGACTGGCTGTACTACTTGCCACCTTCCTCCATTGTAAGCTGGAATGATATGTCAAGATTGTTTCTGGAGAGATTCTTCCCTTCATCCAGAGCCACCACAATCAGAAAGGATATCAGTGGCATAAAGCAGGCTAATGGGGAGAACATGCATGAGTATTGGGAGCGGTTCAAAAGGGTTTGTGCAAGCTGTCCACACCATCAGATTCCAGAAAATCTCCTTATTGTTTACTTCTATGAAGGGTTGCTGCCTATGGATAGGAATCTTTTAGATGCAGCTAGTGGAGGAGTCTTGAGCAATAAAACCCCTGTTGAGGCAAAAGAATTGATTGCTGAGATAGCAGTCAATGCTCAACAATTTGGCACTAGAGCAAATAGCAGTGCAGTTTTCCAAGTGCAAGCTTCTCCAATGCAGAATCCAACAGTGGCAGCAGTAGGAAGAGTATCAGGCACAGAGAACCAGAGAATAGAGAACAGGCTTGATGAGTTGACATCAATGGTGAGGCAGTTGGCAGTGACACAGACAGTGCAACCTTCTGCTCAACAGACAAGCAACCTGTGTGGCATCTGCTGTGATCCTTCTCACCCCACGGATGCTTGTCCTTCTCTACAAGACAGCTGTTTCAAAGTTGATCAGTCTGTTGCTGCAGTTTTTCATGGAACTCCACAGCAAATGCAGCAGCAACAAATGCAGCAGCCACCAATGCAGCAACCAATGCAGCAGCCGCCAATGCAGCAACAAGCCAGTAGCAATGGTCCTTCTTTGGAGGATTTAGTGAAGCAGATGGCAACTAACAATCTGCAATTCCAGCAAAGGACTGAGTCTTCAATCCAGAATCTGCAAACACAGATTGGCCAACTTGCAACATCAATGAGTCAGAATCAACAAGCAAGTGGTAGCTCCCTTCCATCCCAAACAGTTCCAAATCCAAAAGGAAGCGGAAATGTGAGTGCTATTACTCTGCGGTCTGGAAAGCAAATGGAGGAGCCAAACCAAGCTGCTGTTGAGTCATCTAAGGGAGGTGACACTAGTTCCAAGAAGCAGATCACTGATACATCTGATGTCCATATCCCTCTGCCATTCCCTCAAAGAGCCACTCAGTCCAAGAAGCAATCAGCAAAGGCTCAAGATAAGAGATACTTGACACCTTCCGAAAAGTTGAGGTGAACATCCCTCTTCTGGATGCAATACAACAGATTCCGAGATATGCCAAGTTTTTAAAGGAGCTGTGCACCAACAAAGGAGACTGAAAGGAGATGGCAAGTTAACCTGAGTCAGAATGTATGAGCACTCATTCAGCCTATGCCTAAAAGTGTCAGATCCAGGGACATTTACTATTCCTTGTGTGATTGGCAATTCTATTTTTCATGATTGCATGCTAGACTTAGGGGCTTCCATTAATGTCATGCCTGAATCTGTGTATAAGTCTCTTGGTCTTGGTCCTTTGCGTGCTACTAGTATTGTGGTTACATTAGCTAATAGGAGTAGTATCCACCCATCTGGTTTGATTGAGGATGTATTGGTCAGAGTTAATAATTTGATTTTTCCTGCTGACTTCTACATTTTAGAAATGGAGAGTGAGACTGCTCTGAATAGATCACCAATTATACTTGGTAGGCCTTTCATGAGAACAGCAAGGCACCAAGATAGATGTGCATGCTGGGACTCTATCCAATGGAATTTGGTGATAGCATTTTACATTTCACTATATTTGATTCCATGAAGCATTCTAGATATGCAACTGAACCAATAAATTATAATAGC